>MIQA02017943.1:0-27953 GCA_001887855.2 Sclerospora graminicola | reverse complement strand
GAGGGAAAAACCGACAGGGGGGTCTGCTTTGGATTTTTATGTTAAATGAGATCCCCCTGTAGGTTTTTCCCTCGACAGAAAGAAACATTTGCGATGCGCTTCTAATTTTGAAGCGAACACGATTTTTTGCTCCTTTCTGTTGCTCTTGGTGTTTGGATGCTTGTGCTTTCTGTATTGATTTTTAATTGAACATCTGTGGCCCCTTCAGTGACTTCGTTCCTCTTTCATCATCTTACCATGTTGGAACCGCGAAGAACTTTTTCATCTTTTGATCGGCACTCAGTAGAGATTCCCATGCAGATATGCATGCTGAAGCTCGTGTTGATGCAATTACGTTCTCAGTACCGGATTCTGATGAAAACGACGTGTTCAATGCAGCAGCACTTTATCCATCGGGAGGCTACCCGTGCGTCCGATAGGTGCATCGACCAGCAAATTTTGTGCTACAATCAGGTTTAAAGATGCGCCCGAGTTTGTGGCAGTGATTCAAAATGACGGTAGATTGTGGTGAAGGATGTGAGTAATATAGAGTGAAGATCAGTGAAAAAAATACTAGAAAGAATAGGGGCATTTTCCTATTGCTAACTTACAACAACTTTAGCCTGCCGACTATGCAAAGTAGACTTACTAAACTGACAGATAAAGCAGCAATCCCACAAGCGCATTGACCCACTTGGGCTTGACAACTGTGCGTTTCCTGGGTAAAAATAGTCCAAAATTTTTCTTGTCAAAAGAGGCATTCTGAAATATTTGGATTAGGCATTCTATACTTTTTCATGCCTCATTTTTAGCAGCCTGGCTATTCCAACCCCAAAGGGATTTGCTATTGTCAAGCAAAAAGAACCTGTATAGCATTCATTCTACACACTGGGTTATAAAGTCAGCTGTACGTTGCTGCGGTTGGCCGTTGGGAGGTACTATGTGGCACTGTAGATGATGAGCCGTTTTCGATGCCAAATGTGCTAGGTTCCTGGGTGGACACGACGTGACGTATGTATAAGTTAGTTAGTTGCTCTGATTATCTTGTTCCGTGAGATTTGCATTAAATTACATGAGAACCGGTTTTAGAGGGTGGAGACGGGCTGGAATGGTCTCCGGAAGCACATTTGCTAAGAATAACTTGAAAGTGACAAGATCGCTTTCGACCATGAGGAGTACGTAGACGGCTGGTGTTAACGACTGGCGTCGTGACGACAGTACTGACGCTGCGGTCGACCGTGGAGATAGATGAGATACAAACTCATTCCTACTTTTTTTTTACTTTTTTCGAGCTCAACTATAAGAAAGGACATTTTCGATGACGTCGAGATGAAACCAGACGATGCAGTAATTAGGACCTAGAATTCCGCTGACTTGAAGGCGCTGGCTGTCGTCACCAAATTTTTGAGTTTAGTATACCAGTCATTGGTTCGTGAATCAAAATCAGCGAAGGAAGCGCTGCGGGAGCTCTTTGTATTGCATAATAGAGTTTAGCTTCGCAAACAGCTGCATGAGTTTCTGGTAATCAATCACTGGATCTGATTTGCTGGATCACTTGCTGAATTTTGATGATCGTTCTTTCCGGTTCGAGTATAAGAAGCTAATAGTTTGAAAATGTGACGCTAAGAAAATGTTTTTTGCAGTACATGCATCAGCTTTTAAATGGTGGCCAATCATATGCTATTATCGGAGATATTGCCGCAAAAAGTAATAAGTAACAACATATTGGGATAGAAACGATTGCAAACGACAAGGTGGAAGGCACATTTTAATGAAAACCGTATCGATTGTCGACAGCACGGGTTGAATGCCTAGAATATCATCAGTCCTAACGTATTTAAATTTAAAATGGCCACGTGATTACGAATTATAAAGTAGAGAACAAAAGAGCAGGCATGTTTGTTTCAGCCATACTATGGTATTCGTCAAGCTAACAAAAAGAATTAGAAGATATGCTCACTTTTATTCGCGACGGCATGAGAAGAGAATATGCCCATCATCATCACCATCATCTTCTATCTGCCGGTAAAAGGCGATAGCGTTTAAGACGTGTCACAGTTGAGCGCTTGTAATGCATTTCTTCGTACCTCGTACGAACGTAATACTGTAGGCCAGGATTTTAGCTGAAGAAAGGCAACTCAACAGATTTTCTGCCGCAAGGTTTCGATTTCATGATAGCGCATTTTGTTGGCTGGTATTATCAAACGCTGTTTGCGAGTGGTTATTGCACTTTGACGAATAGAACAACAACCATAAATATGGTAGGTACTAAGTCATTTGTTCGCTGTGGAGCTAGAAATTTGACTTGGTAACGAAGCTTTAAAAGAGCTGCTATATTCAACAGACGATGGACAGACTTTCTCTATATTTGCGTATGCTATGTCCACTTCCGAGACAAGATGCCATTTTCTCTGGTTACGGTATATACGACAGCTACAATCCTTGCATCGCATGTTATTTTTCACCTGATAAGTCATTCCACTTTACAATTCATCCAGATCAAGACAGCACTGCAATGAAACTTTTTTGCCCTACTTTCCTAGTAGCCATCATCTTTGCGGGTGGATGGAGACACGTAACAGTGGCGACCACGGACGTGACGATCGGGAACACAACGCCAAATGATGTTGCCCTTGTGACGAATACATTTGACGAAAGCGTCGATACTGGTGCTACAAAGAGGTCGCTGAGAGGAAAAAACAAAGCTGAGGAAGCGGCATATGTTGCTGTCAGTGAGGACAAACCATATAGCAAGGACTCGGAAGAGCGAGGTTGGTGGGCGCGCCTCGGCGCAATGGCTCGACTTGAAAATACGCCGGAGGAAGCTGCCAAAGAGTATTTACAGTGGGATACTTCGCAACTGCATAAATTGTTCAAGAAAATCGCACAACATAAAGACCCTCTAGAGCTCTTTGTGTGGATGAACGTCATAGACCTGGAAATGGACTCGCACGCATCGATATTTGCCGAAGCCTACACTAAATGGTATACGGAGATTAGAGCGTCATAACCTGGAGGAGGAACAGAAACGAAACATATTCGAGTTTTCGTTCTCTACTTTCTAAGAATCGAATCGTTTCAGTTGAAAAATGAATTCACCGTTTTGCCATACAGCAGAAAAAATGATCTCGTTCTCTTCTGCCTTCGATTCCTACCTCGGCGCTACCGTAAGAGTACGTCTTTTAGATATACTGTAGCGTACGCAAATCAGAGGTAATTTTTCCATTTCGTAGTTGATTAGAGCAATGGGAGAATGCAACTACTGTATCCGTTCTCAAAGACGGACCATAAATTCATCACAATTCGCTGGCGAGGCGAGCGCTAACAAGGATGCTTCCGTAGAACCAATAGCATCATCTTCATGTCCGTTAGAAAGACTGCACCCAAAATGTCTACCTGAGCAAACACCCTGTCGGTTACCCTCATGCCCGTTCTGTGCATTCGCACGTAATGTTTTGCACGCTCCGTAGTCATTCCCGCTTAATCACTATCGCTTCTACCGGCAGATAGATGATGATGACGGTGATGGGCAAATTCTCTCCTCATGCCGTTGAGAATAAATGTGAGCATATCTTTCGCTTATACCTAATGCTTTGTGTTTGCTTGACGAAAACCATAGCATGGCTAAAACAAACATGCCTGCTCTTTTGTTCTCTACTTTATAATTCGTAATCACGCGTGCCATTTTAAATTTAATTACGTTAGAACTGATGATATTCTAGACATTCAACCCGTGCTCTTGACATTTTCGATACGGTTTTCACTAAAATGTGCCTTCTTCACACTTTGACGTGTACCACTCTCGCAAGGATTATTTTATCGCTTATTACTTTTTTCCGCTTTAGGCAGAAACCGAAAATGCTTCTTCTTATCTCCAATTCGCGGCGTAACATTTCATTGGATCCATTTCTACACAAATCTTTTTTCTTAGCGTCACATTCTCTCGACAAATTATTAGCTTTTTATACTCGAACCGGAAAGAACGATCATCAAAATTCAGCAAGTGATCCAGCAAATCAGATGTAGTGATTGATTACCAGAAACTCATGCAGCTGTTTGCGAAGCTAAACGCTATTATGCAATACAAAGCGCTCCCGCAGCGCTTCTTTCGCCGATTTTGATTCACGAACCAATGACGGATATACTAGATTCAAAAATTTGGAGACGACAGCCAGCGCCTTCAAGTCAGCGGATTTCTAGGTCCTAATTACTGCATCGTCTGGTTTCATCTCGACGTCATCGAGAATGTCCTTTCTCGCGAGTACAGTACATGTAGTCTACTGTATACGACACGTCGTGCCTACCCAAGAATCATAGAACCCAGCACATTTGACAGCCAACCGCAGCAACGTACAGCTGATCGACGTTATAACCCAGTGTGTGGAATGAATGCTATACTGGTCTATTTGCTTGACAATAGCAAATCCCTTTGGGGCTGGAATAGCCATTGATGGAGAGCGGTCTGAAACTGAATGGACGAATCGTGGAAGAGGCATTCTTTCGAAAAGAAAATGACTATTCTGTGCTCACCCAAAATAATTGAACGTGGTAGTCCATTTTGTGGCGTCATATGCAACGTATAACAGCTAAGAAATCATCGATTCCAGACCGATCAGTCTTCCGACCAGCTTTCGTTCGGCCGGCGAGTGCAGATAGACTGGTAATATTATGAGTTCCGGTCGTCATCCTCTTGGGTCTGCATGACTCCAACTGTTGCGACTTGTGTTTTCACGTTTAATTTCTCGCAGCAATGCTCCACAAATTCAGGTCACATTCAGTTGGTTCATCATATCCCTTCCGATCTTATGATGGATGATGATAGACAAACCAATCTGTGTCTTGTTCAGTCTCACCTTGTGTACCCATTTGTCCTGGAACTATACTCCCGAGGTAGACTCTAGATGTAAATGACCTTGCCGATCAGGTCGATGGATGGTGCTTTTTGAGACGGGGGTGCCCTCTGGCGGAAACCTTCAAGAGATGACGGGTGAGGATTCGACACTGAATTAAAGCACCAAAAGGTACTGATCGGGAACTTCGACTGATCTGGCCAGCCAATTATCAGAAATACCTAATAACTACGAAGAAAAGTACGTTAGACAGAACAGGTTGGGCGGGAGTTGTTATTCGGGATATTCGCACCCCCCTGTACCATAAAATAAGGTACAATGTACCGGAGTTTATGGATGGATCGTCTCAATATTATGCTGCTCAATGGCTGTTGTTATTCGGGATATTCGCCCCTGTACCATAAAATAAGGTACAATGTACCGGAGTTTATGGATGGATCGTCTCAATATTATGCTGCTCAATGGCTGAGCCAACTGACAGGACAACAACAGCAGATTTACCTTACCAAAGACTTCCACGAATCCCCTATATCAATCCATGGTTGTGAACTGGATACGCACGACGCCGTTCGATGAGACATGTCAAGAATCGCGAGTCGAAGTGACAGGCACAAAGATCCTTTCAAACAATCTTCGGTAGGTTACCTTCTTTTGCATTCCGTCGATTCTCATCAACTCATGCCTTGGATGGGCGTGCTCGCGCTAAACTGATGGTAGGCTGTTTCTTCTGCTAATAGAATGAGTCGCCGGTCTCAGTCTACATGTTGGGGATGATGAATTTCATTTCTTATGGTGTTCGTCAACTCGTTTACTTAAAAGCCTGAGCCAAGACAAACTTTCGCTGTAGAGCAACTACACTCTTTTTTATTTTTTTTATTTTTAAATTAAAATATTTTTTTGATTTAGTATAAGAGTTTCTGGTTAGTTATTAATTTTAAAAGTAATATTATATTAATTTATTCTGGGACCCACTAGGTGCACACCCCCTTTTTGATAAGTGCACACCCCCTGTACCATAAAGTAGGTACAACGTACAAAGAGCAGCTTAGCAGAGCTGTATTTGGCGGGGGCCTCCTGCAACTCGATCCCGCTAATATCTGAAGACGCCTTGCTGAATTAGAAGAGATCGAAAGAAAATTGACACAGGTTAAGAAAACTTAGCTGATAAATAATCATTATATTTTTGAACACTTTAGCTTGTATAAATATTTGATAACTCTGGCAATAAAAAAAATGTACCAATATAGATTCAGGCAGACTCTAGAGCTGCGACTAGCCTGTGTATTACTAATTGCGTGCTGGTCAAAATCTGACTCGGCGTTACAGAACTATTATTCCTTGGTAGCCTAGCATCTATTCCGTCCCTATTCGAAACACTCTTTTTTCTATTTCAATTTAGATATCCAGGTCGCTTGGACGCGATTGAGGTCTAGGTCGTCCGAGTTAAAAAGTTTTATTTTCATAGCAAGACCATCCAGCAACCTGTTATCAACAAACTACATAGCGAGTATAAAAACGTTCATTCTTCCAATTATATATTTCTTCTTTATTTAACACCAGATGCCGTTGAACAACATCTAAGCTCAACCTTTAACATACTTTAGAGGATTGTAGTTCATTACAAAAGAGGGTCAAACAATTTACAGGTAATATCGAAGCATTAACGCATATCGATTTCGGAAGCTTTGGCCTATTAATGTTCCTTAATTGTTTTCTTGATAGCCCTCGCAGCTCTTAGCTTTTGCATTGTTGGCGACTACACCTCTAATGTCTATCATTTGAGCGCCTGGTAAGTACCAAGAAATTAGCTTGATGCAGGTCAACGAAAAGAAGATATTGTCAGCTTTTGAGTGGACTCCCTTTTGCTACACGTTCCTGTTGTGCTCACGTCACCTTCATTCTTTAACGGAACGTTGTACCTACGTTATGGTACAGGGTGTGCACGTATCAAAAAGGGGTGGCTCCCTTATTTTTTTTCCATATTTGTATTTTTAAATCCAATGGTGACACCAACCACACGACGAATCAGCTACAAAAGATTCCACGAACTATTCACTTGGCATGGTCATTTATCATAAGAATTAGGCTATATGTATCTCAAAATGTCGCCTGCTCCCCACAAGGTAACTTTAAAAAGTTTGACAGAGTGTACATGTATACCGGCTTTTTCAAAGTTGATGAATGAAGTGATTTTGCTGCTGACGGTTGAATACTCACTGGCTTTTGTTAATACAGGTGTTTGCTTCAGCCAACAGCACGGCTCTTTTGGCATGCTGTCATCATCCTCTGAAGACGAAGACGAAGCGGCCAAGAATTATCCGAATCGTTGTCCGATTCAGACTTGTCCTCCTCTCTACATGTACTCTCTCCTTCTGATTCATCACTGCTGTCTTCCGACTTCGACGACACTGAGGTAAATCGTTCCACTCCCTTTTGCTGCTGCTTGTGCTTTATTTATTACGGTACATTGTACCTGATTTATGGTACAGGGTATGTGAATATCCTGGAGGGGGTGCGAATAACATCTCCCGCGATCTATTGATCAGTCTATCTGGACATAAACGAGGATCGACGGAATAACCCTCCGATAGTTGGTCGTCCTGGTCAGTGGAAATTTGAATTCATATGACCACGGCCCTCGGTCTGGAAATCGGCTCCACTGCACTACAGGTGGTAGAGCATTGCCTTTTACCTTGAGAAATTTCCGCCTTTTCCATATAATCTGTCTCAGCTGGGCGATCGCTTCAGGAGTTTTTAGGCCGGGATCATTAACCTGGACAGTCACACTTCGTACAAGGCTTGGAAGAGAGCCGGCGTATGGGATCTGCAGAACCCCACGTGTCGCTGTCGTGCGAGCCGGCCTCTTACGGAAGCAGGTAAAAAACACACCGTACCGCAATGGTAACGGGCTCTCTGCGATCCATTTATCTTTATGGTAGCCGCAGATCAATTGTTCCGACCCTGGACGTGTTATTATCAGTTCAAGTTTGAGTTTTTTGGACGTTTTGTGACTCTGGGTCCGAAGATTTAGTTCTATTTTTTTATTTTTTTCGTCATTGGTAACAGGTGGTGCCTGCTGTTGTGGTTGTCTTCGTTGTGTATTTCGTGCTGCTTGTAATTCAGAAGTGTTCTGATGAGGATGCTCAAAATGGTCAGTATGAAAACATCGAGGTAGCCCGATCAGTTGACGTGATGATTCGGTCGAGTGGTCAGCAGCAGAAATTGCCTCGGGAAGAACGACGAGATAAAGGGATATAAAGTGTTACTTTTGAAGGACAGAGTGGTGACGACTACAAGACACGTGTATCATGTGGAAACACTGGGTAAATCATCCTCTTAAAAGCGATACAGCTATTCCGTTTAAATCGCCCGAATCTTTACGAAAATCCTTTACACTTCCCCACTGTGGAGTTGTGGAATGGGGATACCTCAGGGTGTGACATTGCTAGTTTATTTTTTGTTGTGTCTCATGTCTTAACATGCACTACTTTACAACTTTACTAAATTGCAGAGCGCTTGCTCCCTTGCGCTGAGATTCAGCCCTAAAATAATACTTAATCATCAATACCAGTACGTTTGTCGTACTTATGGGCGGGAGCTTTGGACAATTGGAAGGGATCGGTTTGTGCCGCACGTCACATACTAAAAGATTAGTTGTACCTTCTTTAAGGTACAGGGGCATTGGGTCTTAGAGTGTTATTTTCTTTGAAACCACGATGTGCTTGTTTTACGGCAGGTGCTGGTTTTCAAAATTGATGCTCTGACTAGTGCTGGTTTTGCGATTAACTCGGCCAGCAATTTGGGCCATCCTGACCAGCAATTTGGTCCAATCAAAGACAGCCCCGGTCAGGTGTACTTTGTTGATTCATTCCGAAACCACTTCACCACACTTGGTACATAAGTAGACCATGCCCTACGACGAGATCGTTTCGAAAAACTTCGCGAGGAAGAGTGCCTGGATTGTCGACACGGCTCAGGCCATCTACACGTAAATGCACGTGACGAAGGAGAATCCGATACCATTCGGCTGCCTTAAGGCATTCACGTAGAACGGTGTATGCTTCGTGGAAGCATGCACTGAGTTGTTTATTGCAAACTCGGTGAGTGGCAGAAAGTCACTCCACTGCTCGAAGGCATGCGCGTATGAACGCAGCATGTCTCCGAGAACGCGGTTAACGCGTTCAGTTTGCCCATCCGTTTCCTATACCACAATGGTGCACGTGTCCGGATCTCTTGCGAGGACCAGAATCGTTAACAAGGAGAAGTCCATCGTGCGTGTCGAGCTCACGAAATCCAGCCAAGCAGTAGCGCGAATCCATGAAATCCACCACCACTGAGCTAAAGGATCGCCGTATTTGGCTTCATTTGATGTTTAGAGTGAATTTCGTCCAGCTTGGAGCTAGTTAATGAACGTGGTCACTAGGTACGCGCACAGATGTGCCACGACACAAGTTGAGCCATTGGGTAGTTTGCCACACTGTGTTCACATGGAGTACAAATTTGTGGTGTAGTCGCTCTCAGAAATTCTTTCTGAGACGCGAACACCCACGGGGGGCCCAGACGACTGACTGTCGGAGGGGGTACTCCGTCCATCCGAGTCATGATCCGATCCGGCATCCGGCCGGCTGGATCGGTCACTTCAATCCACTTGATCGTGACGACTCGGATGTTGCATGTTGAAAGCTCACCTTGTGTACCCGTCAGTACTGGCGGTTGCGCTCTCTTGGTGGACCCTAGGGCGAAAAGTGTAAAGTCCGTCGAATAAGGAGACGAGGGTTAGGACTAGGGGTAGCTCCTGGGCGGAAATCGTCACCGAGGAGCTCGACTGGCAAAATACTTGAACTTTGTATACTGCGCCGGTTGGACCGAGAATAATCGATCGGCCAGCCAAACCAATGATAATGAAGGGTAAATCCAAACGTGTACGTAAAGGGGAATCCAAATATAACTCCACAATCTTCCACAGAAGGCCAAAATGTTACCACTTCCCAATACTTAATATACCGTGTTCAAAACACGGGCGACTTGAGGTGAGTATACGAAACGCCGCGACTCCCGGTCAGGGGGCTTCCGGTGGGTTACTTTAACCTTCCTCGGGCAAACCAATAGCAGCAAGAGGGGACCTTGTTAGCCCTCCGCTGTGAACCAATAAAAGCGACTTGTGTCTAAGAAAGCGAAACGTATACTGATTTTTATCCCTATATCCAATACTCCCTTTTTGTGTAACCTACCCCAAATAGCCGGCTGGACAGTCATGTGTCTTACCCGAAGTAGCCCGGTTAACTCCGATTTTGTGTACCAGCCCGGCCGGTACACCAACCCCAGTTGGTACCAGCCCGGCCGGTATATCGAACCCAGCCGGATCGGCCGGATGGCCATCCATCTGAGCTCACTGGCCGCTGGCGTTAGCACTTCCTTGGCAGCTCCACGTCCGATCCGGGTGCCTCCTTCGTCCACTAGAACACTCACACTCCTTCAGGCCCCTTTCGCTCATACCTTCCAACAATTCGCCACCAATCCGCCCCCCGGCCGTCCGCCATCCGCGGTCGTTCCGTCCGCTTAGCCCGCTAGCCCAACTATCCACGTCTTCAGTCGCATTCGTCCGGCCTGATTCCGGGCCTGGCGCCGTCCGGCCGCTAGTAGATACATCCGGCGGCCCTCAGATCGCGTCCCTTGTCGACCGATCCGGGCATCTAGCTAAGGGCGACATTTCCACCAATCAGGTGGGGGCGTCCACTATCATTAGTCCGTTAATTTCTGGGTCACTTCACCACAATTCCACCAATGGCATGTCCCCCAGAATGCTTGAATCTCAGCCGGCATAGCGTCATGCCAAGGTGTTGCAACAACTCGTATAGTAATGTCCACTACATCTACATCCCTAACTGCTGTGGTTGGGTACATTTCTGTTTGCTGAATTTGCGTTAGTGATTGCGGTAAATACTGTATAGCGTACCTTTTAATATTTCTTCTTCCTCCGTCTCTGGCCCTAAATATTGAGATAAAGTTTGCAAGCTTAGTACCGCGATGAATCACATTTTCGTTAAATTGTCTCGTGGCTGGAGAGAGGAAAAAACTGTCTCCGGCTTGACGAAAGAAATCACTGTAAATTCTCCATGCCAACGAACACTTGGTTCGTGGTTCAATCATCCAACATGCAGCTTCCTTGATGAACTGGGTGTATATCGCCAGGGTGGTGGATATTAAACCAAGACCACCCGCATGTTTAGGGGTGTATACTAGTATTGGCGAAATTTTGTGTTTGATCTGTCCGTTTTCACTCTTTGGATTCCAGATGAACCGCTTTTGGAATCCAACTACAACTGGTTTTGCTTTACCCCGTTCTAAAATAGCCATCATTATCATCACTGATCTGTCCATTCTTCTACCGTGGACAAATTCTTGCTGCGAGTCCCTAATTATGCGAGCCAAAAAAGTTTGCAAGCGTGCTGCGAGAATCTTAGTATAATTTTATAACCAGTTTGCAACAAAGATATCGGCCTGTGATCCATAGCATTGTCGGAATCCCCTTTTTTCGCAGGGGGGTTATGATTGCTTTGAAGAAAGAAGGAGGAGGGTGGCCTCATCCCATGACATCATTAAAAACTTCTAACAAATCATCCATCATGTCCTCCACGAAATCTATATAGAAATCATTATTTAGTCTGTCCGCGCCTGCTGCCTTCCTCCGTTCTAGCCTTTTCACTGCTAGGAGGATGTCGGTCTCCTCAATTGGGGCCATCAAAAACCGTTCTCCACATCTCTTACCTTGATAAACATATTTAGCGGTGCAAATTTCGTCAACCTGTCTTCCAAATTAGTTTCCGCGACCGCCCGGTGTGTGGCCCCCAATATCGGTCCAACCTTTAACAAATTTATCAGCGATCGACTCTCCAGTTTTGATATTGTCATCCCCAAGTAGGAGAATATTGGTGACCTTTTGGCTACTCTCCCACACTGATATCCTTCGAAATAACCACCGATCAGTAGTCGGTGATCTGTGAAATTGCCGTCCTGTTCTCCATTGATTTTGTCTCCAAAGATCCGCATATTCTATGTTCATACATTGTTGTCTGGTTGTCACATTGTCAAAAAGCAGTATCTTAAGCCGCTGTGCTTTCCTTCTCCTCCGGTTAGCTTGTCGTGTCGTTACTTTCTTGATCGCCGTTAACCATACCATTAATTTGTCATCCCATGTCCCCGGGCCTACTGGGTCTGATGAAGCTGCCATCGTAACAATTTGGCGTATGTCATCTAATACTTCCAATTTCTGGCTTCCACGTAACGGATAAATGATCCTCGAGTGTCTTTTATTCTTGATCTGTCTCCGAAAATCCTTGTGGAGAATTAACGTGACTTCTTCATGGTCTAACGGGATACACGGGTGACTCACTTGTGTCCAATGAATCCTTCGAAATTGTTCCTCTGAAATATAAAAGCGGTCTAGGCGACTTGTAGATCTGCCGCGCCAAAATGTATACGGAATTTCCACTGTCCTGTTCTCATCCATCCAAACGTTATAGTGCGCTAATTGTGAGTCCTTCAGGTATCTTTTGTTGTAATAAATTTGTGAGTTCCTCACACTCCGACTTCATCTGTTTCGTTACTCCGTTATGATCTAGAACCGGATCCTCCACGCAGTTAAAATCTTCACACAAAATAGTAGTTTCACTGCGATGAGTAAACCAGCTGTCCAGACCACTGTAAAATTTTGCCCCTGTGCCTGACGGTCCGTAAATATTCAAAATCTGCCACTGTCCGTAGCGGAAACCAATAGTTCTGTTCGTCCAAAGATGTTCATTCCGAAGAGTGAGTGAAGTGTGGAAAGAAAAGAATCCCCACTCCACGCGTTCGATCCGGTGAAATGCTCCAATACGCCAGTCGTAGGCTTTCTCCGTTATAATTATTTGCCTTCTTGCCTTCTCCCAGGGTTAAGGCTTCCGCCTCTGACGTCACATGAGTATCTTGGATAAGCACTCCCACGACATCAGCGTGACCGTGTTCTCTAGTCCAGGCTCTCGTCCCGTCGTAACGGCGTGCTTTAATAAAACCACGTACGTTGTGTATTTTGAGTTTAAACTTGTCTCGACTTGCAGGTGATTTCTTGTTCCCATAGTGCTTTATGTGATTTCCATTTCGTGGTAGCTGCTTTGAGTGTTGCGCATACACCTCTGTAGGTAAATTTGGTTTATTTTCAACTCGCCCTGCACTTGAACAAACGTTCTCCGTTATGAAGCCCTTAGTATTGGTTGGCCAGGGAATCTGGCTGCATTTGACTGGGTTCTTCGTCTGCCCCTTCACCACTATCAACGACTGATAACATGAAACAGTGCAGTTTTTTATTATCCTGTTTCCGCGCGGTGCAAATTGGGTCATGGGCCCCTTATAGTGAGAATTAACCTTTATTGCGTGCAGATGGCGCTTCAGCTTGACCACTATTGTGTCATCTAATGCCACAACCTGACCTACTATTGCCGCAATCGTCGCCCCCTAAATGTGAACAAAAATGAGCAATTTACTTACCTGGTGTCTCCTTTTTGGGGCACAGAGCCGAATTAACGCATTGTGTCCATAAGTCGCTCTCCTGGGTGTCGCCCATTCATGGGCACTGTTTCTTATCTTTTCTTTCTGCTTCTCATTCTGAAGGATATGGACTCTTTCATCCCAATCAGCAAACTCTCGCGCCACTACTGCTGACACTTGTCACCTTTGCCTAGTGTCGTAACCTCCTCCCAACATTGTTTCCGCCAATCCTGGGACAATATCACAAAAATATATTGGTGAAAAAATTCCAATAGCTTGTGCGGATGCGTGAAACGCGCAGGAAGATGAATGATATCACTATCCGCCCCGATCGCTTTGCTCCATTCCCCTGTTGACGCTTGCACTCTAGGTATCATGGCCCCTTGTTGAAGCCGCCAAGCCGCTGCCATCTCATCCCAAGCGAGCTTCCAGCCATCGTCCTTCCCATCTTTGTTCGTGGGGTCTGTGTGTAATGAGAGCAAATTTGTGGTGGAGCCGATTTCCAAATCCATGACCGAAGTCGTGGGTGGAATCCGGATACCCACTGGCCCGGACGACCAACTATCGGAGGGGGTACTCCGTCGATCCTGATCAGCATCGGAATCAGATGAATCACCATTGTGGTGACTGATCTGATCCTCCCGGTCATCTGGTCGGTCTTCATGCTCGTCAGGATCTATGTTTAACTTCATCTCACCTTGTGTACCCGTTGATCGGGGCTGATTACACTCACTTAGGTGGACTCGGTGACAAAAAGGATGATCTTGATCAGGTCGGAGGGTTTGACCTTCTCGAGACGGGGGGTGTCCTCGGGTGGAAATCTTCACCGGAGAACGGGTTGGGGTCGACACTTATTCAGTATCTAGGCACTGATCAGGAAAGTTCGTCTGATCAGGCCAGCCAATGAGAGAGAGATATAACGAAACCAAGAAAATGCGATCAATCCACGATCTTCCACAGTAATCCACAAACGTTATCTCCACAAAACCTTTACCAATATTATTAACGTGTTCCAAACACGTGCGCGTTGCGGGTGAGGTTCGATCACCTAAAACAAACCCGTCGGGGGTCTTCCGGTAAGCCAAAATGCGTCTTAGCGCGTCTTAACCGGGAAATAGTTGAGCAAGAGGGGACTAATCAACCCTGTGCTCCCAATGACCGCACACGTGGCGGAGCGACTCTTTGCTTTAGGGGGAAAATCTAAACCTGTTATTATATATGCAATGTCCTATACCTGTGTACCATACATCAACTCATGCCTGACCTTTACTTCGAACCTATTTACTTCGTCGCACGGTTGCGTAACACCCTCTTGCCCATCCTGGCTGCACCTTCAAGCTGATCTGTACCGCTTCTGCCCTGATCACGACCCGACTCTTCAAAAGATCTTCGACCCATCCTGATCTTCAACAAACGACCTTGAAAACACTTGAGACCTGCTCTTCAGCACTTGTTCACTTCGTATATAGTCCGACCAAACCGAGAACTTACTTGCCCTTGCATATCAACGCTGATCAGGGGCTGATCAGCCCTGATCACGATCGCCATAGTGATCGACCAAGTGATCAGGTGGTGATCAGGCTGATCAGCCCTTGATCACCTCGGGAACGCTCTGGGTCATCATCATCACAACTCAATTCATCTTCCAAACCACGCTTCCGATCTTTATACCCCGTCAGGACAACCATATAACACCGATCTCGGCTGATCAGGCCTGATCAGGCCTGATCAGGCCTTGCCACGTCATCTTCGGACCAACCAAAAGTTCACATCACTCACACAACCTGTCACTCCACATGCCCGATCTTCATTCCTCATCTGATCTTCATTGCTCGGGCATGACAGACCGATCAGGCCGTAACTTCGTATCATAGTCAGCTTCAACCATTATACCATTCAGAAATCGGCTGGTCACCTGCCCTTGATACGTCATGTCACCAGTCACTCTTTCTTATTTCATCCACGTGAACTCCACTTAGTGACTGTAATACCGATCGTGATCGTGATCTCCATCATTCCGCCAGTGCCTGGGACTGGGCTTAACGACCATACTTGGCTGATTTCTCCACGTCGTGAATATCCGTTGGCCACCACCTTTTCTTCTTAATCGTGATCAACCTTTTCCCACCCATCAACCGTCATATGTTGATGGGTGTTCTATCGTCACCAATCAACGGCCATGTGTGGTCCACTTCAGTCCCAATATTTTCCGATCGCTTCACCACAGCCGCCCCTGAGACTAACTGTAGCCGCACAACGACTGCAGTTCGACTCACTCACTTTTAAACTTCCTCTCTGGTGATCACCATGGCCGACGCAAGCCAATCTCCTCTTCCCTCTTCGTCTTCTTCGGCTGCCCGCCCGATCGCTTCTTCGTCCTCCGTCTCCAGCTCGGCTACCCCTGCGATCGCCCCGATCACGACTTCTACGCCGATCACGACCAGCCTCATCCGTCCGACAACTGCTCTCGCTTCCTATCGACCGTCTTGGAGTCTTCCTGCTCGACCTCCATCAGATCGCCCTCTTCGTTCCTTGGAGCAGCTCGCTCGCCTGATAGATGGATCGGGTCCATTCACGTTGGGGCCCGTGGAGGCTTGTCGGCTGCGGTCGGAACTCCGAAGTGCAATTCCCGAGTTGGTTTCTCTGTACGATACCAACCGGGCACTTACGGCTGAGTTATCCGATCGTCGGATCGCGGCTGATACCTCGGCACGTGATTCCGCTGATCTGGCTGCCCAGCTGTCGGCTCTCCGGCTAGATCATGACCGGCTTGGCAAAGATCATGACCGGCTTGGCCAAGACCTGCGGGACTTGACTGATCGCTTTCAGGGTCTGACGATGGAGCGTGATCAGTTGTCGGCTGACCTCGCTGCTCTGCGACTTTCCAAGCCCTCGGACACCGTCGCCTCCTTACAGTCGCTGATCGACTCGCTGACTATTACCATCCGTGATCAGGGTACGTTCATCTCATTCACTTCTTCTGTAGTCCGTATTTGACTCTCCATGTTTATTTCCAGATGAACGTATTGAGGCAATGAAGAGTTCGATGGTCGAGATGGTAGATCATCTGCAACGCATCGATGATCACCGTCTCGACCGTGATCAGCTGCTGCACGACAAGATCCGCACTGCCGAGGATGTAGAGCGTCGGGAGATTGAGGCTCGCTATTCGGATGAGCAGGTCCAGCTCTTGACCAAACAGCTTTCTGATTCTCGCATCGGCCGCACCGATATACAGAAGAGGTTGTGCGAGAGTCGGAAAGTGGCTGAAAATTGCCGGCACGAACTTAATCTTGCTCGGGTCAAACTTGAAACCCTAGAGCTCGATGATCGCGCCTGGCTTCAGCATAACGCTGACCTGAAAAATCTCGCGGTGCAGACCATGGATAGGTGGACCAAACCAGACACCGTTTCAGGGTCAGTTCGGACGGCCTTGCAACGGCTTCCTGGGTTGATCAGCTCGTTTACTCCATCTGGCACACCGCCACAGTCGCCAGAGTTTGCCCCGCCTTCGCCCGCGTCCTCGGTCGCTTCTTTGCCTGTCCGTAGTGCTGATCAGCCCGTGATCAGCACTTCAAAAGCTCCTGCGTCATTTCAATCTCGTTCACCGGCGACTCCAAGATCAGCACCTTCAACCTCAAGTTCTGGGAAGCGTAAGCAGACCAGCTCGTCGAAGCAAAAGATGATTCCCGCCAAGCGATCACGTCTTGTGATCGACTCGGATGACGAATCAACTGATTTGGACGAGAGGACGTTGTCTGTTCTGTCCCGATCGCGCAGCCTTGATCGCCGTACGCAAGTACCAAGTTATTCCGGCGTGAATTCGCTGGCCCAGGCCGTTACTTTGCTGGAGTCAGATGACGACGATGACGATGATCTCGAGGAGGAACAACCGGCTCAAGCTGATCCTGACATTTCTCCGACGGCCACTGGGGCAGCGATCGCCCCGCCACTCAATTTCACGGGCGTCTTCATCCCGGCGAAACAATCGTCGATCGGAGAAAACGACTACAGCTACAATCCGAACCAACCGTTCATGGATCTGTATGTCGTTATGCAGGGCAAGCCGACTTCCGCTCACATGGCCACACGAAAACCTTGGAGTGCTGATCAGGTCTGGGATCTGACGCCTCGGGTTCTTGAAGTGCGGCAGAAAAGCGTCCCTCGCTTGTGGTCCCGCCCGCCAGGCTGGATCTTTCCGATCAGATCGCCGGCACCCAAAGACAAGCAGTGGCAACCAAGGTTGCTGACCAGAGGTGCTATCGAACTTATGATCGATTCAGCACCCTGGGATGTCCTCCTGACACCCATGCCCGGGCTGACGTTTCCTGATCGCCCTTGGTTTGTCGAGCTACAGGGACGCTTGGCTTTATATTACCAGGAGCACGTGCAAGCGATATGGGAGGCGACTCACCATTTCCCGATCACGACGGCGATGCGCAAGGACGCGTGGATCGAGCATTACCATCATGCTCGCAAGCGTCGACGTACCAAAGCCGGGGCTGCTTGGGCCACGATCTGCGATTATATCGTCGACGGAATCCTGCACGGCGAGTGTGATCTGGACGTGTTCCTGTTCCCTGGCGTCCTGCATTTAACTGTTCATCGAGCGGGATCGCGAGGACTCAAGGCTGACGGCGGGGATTGGTATCCCGGTTATGGGCACATAACTCCGGTCGCCACACTGCGTGATTGCTTGCTCTGGACCGATCAGCATGAACCTTGGCGAAACCAGTTCCGATCGAGTCCCATGGATCATCCAGGGTACAAGGTTTCTCGCCTGCGCACTAAATATGGCCTGTGATCGTCGTGATAACCAACTTTTATTTCGTTTTCCATAATCACTTAATATATCACGACATTCCTTGATGATCTTCTCGTTCCACTTTCGTATATCTTGTTCATGTCTCATTATCACTTTCATCTTGTAAGTCGATCGCTCTCATGCGTACAGGTATAATTCTTGAGTAATATATATATATGTATATGCATCCGTTTCTTCCAAACCAGTCCAACCGCCCTGATCTCCACTTGCCCGATCATTACATTTTGGCTGATCAGTCACAATGTGTCAACCCAGGCTATTGAGATTCCTGGTTACCCTCTTCGTGGGTTTGCATCACTTCAAATCGATTCCTTCTCACCCGATCACGTTCGAATTCTCTCAATAACGCTCCGCAGTTCAGATCACGTTCATCTATCCACTCGGGATCGTCATAACCTTTCCAACGAACCAAATATTCACGGTGGTCCGGCCAAAACGGGTCTTCTTGCCTGATCGGGTATCCAAAACCTTCTCCACCTCGAATTCGTTCGGGTCCAACATTCTTTCCCAACTATCTTCGGGTAAGAGAGCCTCGTCAAAATCAAACCTTGGCTGATCATCACATGACAGCCTAGTTTTAGGCCGATCAGGATATTCTCGAACCAGTTTCAACTTCGACAAGTGAACAATCGGGAAAATTCCATAAGCAGTACCCGCGGTAATCAGTCGAGCGGCATGATCACCGATTAGTTCGGCTACACGGAACGGTCCATTCCACAGATGTGCTAACTTCTTGGCATATCCTTCTTTCACGCGATCCAAGTAAAGCCAAACTCTTGATCCTGGCTCGATATTATGCGAATCGGCCTGATCATTATATTAGCTCTTTCTTGGATAGCCCTTCGCAATCGTTCGTTGACTTGTTCCCGCGCATGTTGGTAGTGACGTTGGAGTCCCATACGCCATCGACGAGCTTCGCGATCTCGACCTCGTGTGCAACCAACAGGGATCACCGACTCGATGGTAGATCGGGGGTTCCAACCATATGCCAGATAGAATGGGGTATCTCCCCTGATCCGATCAAAAGAGGAATTCAATGCAAACACCAGTCTCTCCGCATATTCATCCCAATCTTGTTGAGCGGAGTCTGCGACATACATCTTGATAGCTCTGGTTAGCGTTTGTACCATCCGTTCGGCTTTACCATTCGCCTGTGGACGGTATGCCATGGTCGCGCTCTGTTTCTGGCCAAGCATCTGATTAAATGATCGGAAGACTTCGGCCATGAAACCTGTTTCGCGATCATGCCTGATCACTTCACTGGCTCCAAATCGTCGAAAAACACATTCTTCGTAACTGCAAGCGACTTGTTGGGCCGTTCGGGTAGATCCCGCTTTCGCGATCACCAATCCCGTGAACAGATCAGTCCAGATCAGCAACTCGGTATTGCCGTTGAACGATTTTGGGAGGGATGGTATGTGATCCATCGCTATCACTTGGAAAGGGTAGGTCGCCTGGATGTTTCCAGGTGATCTCCCCCGGATATTTGGCATACCTTTTCCAGTTTCGCAATCCGTACATGTTCCAACAAACTTTTGTATACTTCGATATAATCCTCTCCAATGGAAATGTTTACGGATCCTGTGGTACGTTCGTCCTACGCCCTGGTGGCCACCCTCCAAACTAACATGATAATGGTGTAAGATATCAGCTTGTAAGGTCTCCGGGATCACGAGTCTGGCCGATCGGTCCAAATCCGCATCGGCCTGATCAGCTTGTACATAGTAAAACAATAGATCATTCTCGTCGATCTCGTAGTTAGACGCGTTCTTGGCACAATCTTTTGCCTCACTCTGGCTCAGCTTCTCCAGATCACCTTTTAGAAACGCCTTCAAGTCACCGATCCATTTTTCCTCGTCTTGGGCCTTGAGGATTCTTTCGATCCGCATCTCTTGTACTATTTCCTCTGTCAGGCTTTCGCGAGAGGGTGATCTGTTGGGTGGTGATCTGGTTCGTGATCTCGTCGTGATCAAGATCTGGGCTGCTTCCTTTTCATTTTCCACACAGATCAGCTCAGGCAGCCTATTGATCTCCACCAGTTCTTCCAACAGCGCTTGATCAGTGACTATTGATCCGGCCTGATCACGCATAGCCATAGTTGCTAAGTGATCTGCACTCCGATTCCAATCACGTTTCACATGCAAAAGATCATGTCTTGGCCATCCACGTAAAGCTTTCATAACGCGATCATTCAGTAGTTTCAACCGCGGCGCTTTACAGTCGATCTCTCCAGTGATCTGCCGAATCACCAGGTTTGAATCTCCGCATATAGTTACTCTTCCGATCTTTTTCTCTCGCAAGAGATCCAAACCTAGCAGCAGACCACGATATTCAGCCTCATTGACCGTGATACCTGGAGTATAATCTGAACCGGCCGATATAACAGTCCACTCTGGCAGCTTCCATAACAGCGCGCTATACGCCCCTACGCCTTTCTTCACACTCGCTGATCCGTCGAAACTCACAACGATCAGATCTTCTTCTGAGCCGACGATCGGTGGGGGTATAGTGATCGATTCTCGTGGTTGCTTCCGGGGAGCGACCTCGATCAGGGCTTCATCGACTTCTGATCGGGGCGTGATGCTGGCTGCCAGCGTCCCAAGAGT
Organism: Sclerospora graminicola; assembly: GCA_001887855.2. NCBI lineage: Eukaryota > Oomycota > Peronosporomycetes > Peronosporales > Peronosporaceae > Sclerospora > Sclerospora graminicola. The sequence continues at coordinate 7,170 of MIQA02017943.1, read as the reverse complement.
TTCTTCTTCGCCCTTGGTGCACTTAATGATCTCCAAAGTCCACTGAGATAACACCGCTGCCCATCGCCCCAGTCTTCCGTCTAAACCACTCGCGGATAGTAACCACGCCAGACTAGATCGCTTGGACAATACCTTAATTGATCTAGTTACCAGCATAGAGTAGCTAACATCAACACACGTAATAACGCTAGCACTTCCTTATCCGCAATGCCATAGTTAACTTCATTCGGTTTTAATGTTGTGAACGTCACCGGGCAATAAACTCCATCGTGATCTTGGACCAGTGCGGCCGATATTGCCCATTTACTGGCATATAAGATCACCACGGGAATCTTCTCTGGATCGAAGTGTTTCAGTATCGGCGTCGAGATCATCTTCGCCTTTAACATACTGAAGGCTACCATAGCTCGATTCATGTGGTCTTCTGACCCTGGCATAGTTCGATCAGTTGGTGATCCAGTCTCTAGATTTGTTTCGATAGCTTCAACCTCGTGATCAGTCTCAATTGGTGATCCTCCCATCCGATCACGTTCTCTTAGGCCATGATAATCAACTTCCTTCAATTCATAAAGTATAGCGGCGTAAATCGAGAAGTCCTCGATAAATCTGCTATAATAATTCAGTGATCCGAGGAAGGATTGCATGGCCTTCAATGATCGGGGAAAAGGTAAGTTGATGAGAGCGGCTAGATCTTTCGGGTTTGCTTCCAAACCTTGGATCGATACGTTATGGCCGAGGTAAGCGACCTTGGGTTGACCCCAGAAACTCTTGACCACACTGATCGACAAATTCCAGCGCTCACAGGTGTCTAGGAGTCGTTCGACCTTATCGCATAGCATATCCCAGGATGTTGCCGTGACCAAGATATCATCTATGTATGATCGCCTTCCCAACACTGATCGGCCCTGATCTTGGTCTGGTTCACCTTCCGTAAACACATCATGTAGATCGGTGGCTTCCCGATCAGCACTGATCTGGAAATACCCATAGAGAGCATTGTCGATCAGCCTTTGGTAGATCTGTGGGGCATTCTTTAATCCAAACGGCATCCGATTCCATTCAAAAAGCCCAAAAGGTGTAACGAAAGCCGAGATCTCTCGAGCGCGATCAGTCATCGAAACCACCCAGAAAACACTAGCCATATCCAGCGAACAAAACCATAAAACTTTATCCAGATCTTCTAATAAGTCATTGATCAGGGGCATCGGGTAGACCATCAACTTCGTGAGGCGATTCACCATTCTGTAGTCGATACACAATCGAATATCAACCCCATTCTTCTTAATCACAATCACAATCGGTGATGCCCACTGCGATGTTGATGATCGGATGATCTTTGTACTCAGCAAACCCTTGATCAAATCGGATAACTTTTCCCGGTATTGAGGTGCAACTTTACGACAACGCTGAGCGATCGGTCTTGCATTTTCCACGTCTATAAAACAGACAGCTCCGAATGCGGCTGGGGGTAGGGCGTTACCTTTCCCCATCAGTAAGTGACGCCTCTTCCAGATGATCTTCTTTAGCTGATCGATCTGCTCGTGCGTGTTCACTTCGGGATCACCGACCTGTAAATCTTCCATGGTGACTTCTGGCATATTTGACGATACTTCCGGTAACACGGCCATCAGCTTCTCGATACCTTCAATGTACTGATCGCCACTTTCGTGTATACACACTTGCTCGTCCACCAGATCTACCTTTTTCTGATCGGCTTCATCTTGAATCGCCCCTTGTGCGTCGCTCGACTGATGGTTTACTTCGGATTCACCCTCCTCTGTAATGAATTCAGCTGGTTCATCCTCCTTTTCTTCCTCATGATCGTGCTTGAACTCTTCACTGTCCTTTCCGCTAGCTGGGTCCGTTGTTTTCGGTGAGCCGGGCCTAATTATACTCAATATCTGTGGACCTTCTTTGACCCGGCCTTCCCCTGTCGCTTCGATCGATGGCCTCCTGATCAGCAGCTTGGTCGGCGTAGAATACTCCGGCTTCTCGACCATAGGTGAGGTATCTTCATCCACTAAGTCTTCGTCACTGATCATGTCCGTGGTGGCTTGATAAGCCAGATTCTGCCATTCAATGTATCTTCGTGATCCCACTGAAACATATCCGATCTGTCGGGGTACTTTCCCTTCAGGTAACCACATCCCTAAGATCATGTCTTCGTGGATGATCAGCGGCTGATCGGATATATTTGTGACCCTGATATAGCTTGATCGGCCGATACCTTTAACGAACGTTGGTACCCAACGTTCGCCACGGGTCAGCCACAATTTCTGTTGCCGATCACTCGACCGAATCATGACATCGACTGATCGGGACACCCCAATGTTCTCGTACTGACCCATCTTTAACATCCGTACATGAGTACCATATAAAGGTCGTCGGCCAGATAACTGAATCTGCACTTCATCCGGCAGAGTCAGGGTTCCATGAGACAGGTCAAGTCGTATACCGGCTGGTACCATAAAATCCATCCCCAATATCGCGTCTTGACCGGCTAACCGGCCAACCCAAGCATTAAAATAGTAGACCAGGGATCCTGCCAGGGTGATCTTCACACGTGATCGTCCTTCCGTCATATATGAACTCTCGCCGATCCCAACACATTCTTGCCTCTGGGTACTGTCTATACGACATCCCACCTTACGAGCAAAGGCGGAGTCGATGATCGAGACTTCCGCCCCAGAGTCAAATAAAATAGTGGCTTTTTCATTGTTGATCTTTCCATTAGCTTTAGCCTGTTTAAACCACTTGTCGGGAGAGTGATACTTCCAGTATCCTCGGGATTCACCTGGCAGTAGATCCAACTCCATGATCACATCCGATCGGGAATATTCATCCACTCTGAGACTGTAGATCGGACACCGATCGATGCAATTTGAATTAGAACATGTATTGTCGGTTATCTTCTTTTCCTCAAACTTATCTCCGCTACCGACATATGCATAAATGCAGAACATAGATCGCTCGGCTCGAACCAGATTCCAACCTGGCGAGCGATCTAGTTTAACATCTTCTCAACATCTGGTGGGAGCATACCAGCATGTTTAGTCGGCACATACCACTTGCGCATCAGATTAAAGAATTCTTCGATAGGGCAGGCGCCGGCGTCATGAAGCTTCCCACAGGTCTTGCACACGAAAAAACAGTGATCAGAAGGGTGACCTTTACGATCACATTTTCCACACGTAATTCTTTTCCAACAATCACGATCTCCATGTTTGGTCGACCCACAATGCACACATTTCTTACGAGATCGGTCCTGATCAGGTTGAATACCACCAGGTTTCCGTCCGTCCATACCATTAGTCGATGATCTCGGGCGATACATTGGTTCCGTCGTAAATACATGACGGTACTGTTCCTCGTCCGAACTCAGACTCGACTGACCACTTTCTTCTTCAGAGCCTGAACTGTCTGATTCCTTCGCGATCATTCGAATCGCTCTGGCTGGTCGGGCTGCCGGTATCTTGCCCTGATCAGGGTGTGGCTTGGACCGGTACCGGTTCGATCCTACCTCGACCTTGGGCTGTCGACTCTTGGCCCGCTGCAACGTCCTTAGAGTCAGTTCCAGTTGTTCTGAGTCCTTTATACGGAGCAGGGTTAGCTGATCAGCCAGATCGCGATTATCCAGAGTCCCAATGAAGTGTTCGACATGTTCACGGGCTATGTCCGGGTGTCGTGGGTCCTTGATCGGCATTTTCGCGCGTAGACCAGCAACATTCAACCGATGTAAGTACTCGATCGGCGTCTCGTCGGATCTTTTCTTCATGTGGTAGTACTGTCTAGCGACAGACACCCCCGAATTGCAATATTGTTCTTCAAACTCTTCACACAAACGAGGCCACTTCAGACGCACTTCTCGACTCAGCTGTTTAAGCCAGTTCTTGGCCGGACCTTTCATTAGATCAGCGAAGATCAGGCATCTTTCAGCTTCCGGTGTCTTGTCCCTCAGAAAAGCTGACTTAGTCCGGCTTAACCAAGCTCTGGCCTGATCGTCATCCATATCTTTGCCGGTGAAATCTTTCAATTCCGAGATCGCAGACATTCGCACTCGGGTGATCGTTCCTGATTCACTGTCAAATGCCTGCGCGGAGGCCATATTCGCTCTACGAGGCATCTCAATGTCCAGATCATCTGGATCGAAATGTTGACTGATCTCGCCTTCTGACTCCATGTCCGTGGGGGTGATCGGTGAAATCGGTCTTGGTGATCGGCCTGGCATATCAAACGAACAATTCCGGCTGATCGGACTGATTCCATCTCCACGTCCACAGGTCTCTTGACCGATTTCTCAGCGGACTGATTCATATTCGGTGCCGATCGCCATGGTTGTCCTTTTCCAGGTGTGTACTGAGGCAATCCATATTGTTCATCCGCAAATCGGTTCATCATTGTCGCGAACATGGCTTTTAATTGCTCTGGGACCTCCAGCATGTTGGTATGACCGGTGTTGGAGGTCCGATTGGCCTGTGGCACTTCCTGAGCATCTTCGAAGCTATCGTCCGATCCGACTCTGCCAGGTTCCGGCTTTCTCTTCCTGTTCTGCGACTCGATCTTGGGGTCGATCTGCTGGATCCCTTTCGGGCCCAACGTCATACGTGTGATCCCAACCGAGGAGTCGGTGGATGCCGCTCCAGATTGTGATGACGATTGATATATCGACTCGATATCCATAGGATACTCCACCAACTGTGATCGGTGCGAAGGATCCGCGATCGGCGACTGAACCACTGGGTTCGCCCCTAGTAACGAGGCAAGGTGATCATACAGGGTGATCATAGATTCTCTGATCGTCTCTTGATCCAGATCGAATAGCATATTCGCGTCGAAGGCACCAGTAGTGAAGCCAACCTCGTCGATCTGCGCCAAGAGGTTCCTGATCAGATCAAGTTGACTGCCTGTGATCACCGGCCGGGTCGCTCGACCTTCAAGCTTCCCGATGATCTTAGGCTTAATGATCTTCATCACTGGGTTGGTAACCAGGAACTTGTGAAACTCTCGAAGATAGAACAGTCGTTCCACATCTTGGACAGTGGTCTTCTCGGCTGGTTCGATCTTCTCTTCGTCTTCCTCGAAGATCTTCGGTTTAGGTTTCACATATTTTTTAGGTGGATCGCAATGATCCGCCCCCATGTTTTTTCTGTCTTTTTCCATTTTCTTCTTATGCATAGGATCAAGGTTAACACCTCGATCCTTTCCTGGGTTATAGTCAACTTTACTATAACCCAGATCGGCCCCGATCGGGGCCATGTGGGGAGTTATTTCATCTTTAATCTCGACCTGGCACTCCACCAAACCAGGTCGATCATCGCTTCCTTTAGAAATGGACAGCATCGGAGGCGATACGCCTTCCTCCAATACACCCGAAAAAGTTTCCTCCACTTTGATTTTCACATCTTTTTCATCATCAAAGGAATCACGGTGATATCCTGAGTCACCAAGTGATCCGGGCACGCGCACCATTGTGGTGGAGCCGATTTCCAAATCCATGACCGAAGTCGTGGGTGGAATCCGGATACCCACTGGCCCGGACGACCAACTATCGGAGGGGGTACTCCGTCGATCCTGATCAGCATCGGAATCAGATGAATCACCATTGTGGTGACTGATCTGATCCTCCGGTCATCTGGCCGGTCTTCATGCTCGTCAGGATCTATGTTTAACTTCATCTCACCTTGTGTACCCGTTGATCGGGGGTGGTTACACTCACTCAGGTGGACTCGGTGACGAAACGATGATCTTGATCAGGTCGGAAGGGATGACCTTCTCGAGACGGGGGTGTCCTCGGGTGGAAATCTTCACCGGAGAACGGGTTGGGGTCGACACTTATTCAGTATCTAGGCACTGATCAGGAAAGTTCGTCTGATCAGCCAGCCAATGAGAGAGAGATATAACGAAACCAAGAAAATGCGATCAATCCACGATCTTCCACAGTAATCCACAAACGTTATCTCCACAAAACCTTTACCAATATTATTAACGTGTTCCAAACACGTGCGCGTTGAGGGTGAGGTTAGATCACCTAAAACAAACCCGTCGGGGGCCTTCCGGTAAGCCAAAATGCGTCTAAGCGCGTCTTAACCGGGAAATAAATGAGCAAGAGGGGACTAATCAACCCTGTGCTCCAATGACCGCACACGTGGCGGAGCGACGCTTTGCTTTAGGGGGAAAATCTAAACCTGTTATTATATATGCAAAGTCCTATACCTGTGTACCATACATCAACTCATGCCCGACCTTTACTTCGAACCTATTTACTTCGTCGCACGGTTGCGTAACACCACCTTGCCCATCCTGGCTGCACCTTCAAGCTGATCTGTACCGCTTCTGCCCTGATCACGACCCGACTCTTCAAAAGATCTCCGACCCATCCTGATCTTCAACAAACGACATCGAAAACACTTGAGACCCGCTCTTCAGCACTTGTTCACTTCGTATATAGTCCGACCAGACCGAGAACTTACTTGCCCTTGCATATCAACGCTGATCAGAGGCTGATCAGCCCTGATCACGATCGCCATAGTGATCGACCAAGCGATCAGGTGGTGATCAGGCTGATCAGCCCTTGATCACCTCGGGAACGCTCTGGGTCATCATGATCACGACTCAATTCATCTTCTAAGTCACACTTCTGATCTTTATACCCCGTCAGGACAACCATACAACACCCATCTCGGCTGATCAGGCCTTGCCACGTCATCTTCGGACAACCAAAGGCTCTCGTCACTCACACAACCTGTCACTCCACATGCCCGATCTTCATTCCTCATCTGATCCTCATTGCTCAGGCATGACAGGCCGATCAGGCCGTAACTTCGTATCGTGGTCAACTTCCACCACTATACCATTCAGGGATCGGCTGGTCACCTGCCCTTGATACGTCACGTCAACAGTCACTCTTTTCTCATTTCATCCACGAGAACTCCACTTAGTGACTGTAGTACCGATCGTGATCGTGATCTCCATCATTCCGCCAGTGTCTGGGACTGGGCTTAACGACCATACTTGGCTGATTTCTCCACGCCGTGAATATCCGTTGGCCACCACCTTTTCTTCTTAATCGTGATCAACCTTTTCCCACCCATCAACCGTCATATGTTGATGGGTGTTCCATCGTCACCAATCAACGGCCATGTGTGGTCCACTTCATCCTCAACATTTTCT
>MIQA02017937.1:0-14364 GCA_001887855.2 Sclerospora graminicola | reverse complement strand
AGACGGGCAAGAAGGATATATCGGAGGAGGGGATCAAACCCTCGATCTTGAGCGTGTTAAGCTCACGTCCTAACCACTAGACGACACCGACACGGGGAACACGATTTTGCAAGTAGTTGGACGGCGAGTTAATTCAGCGACCTTCTTCAAAGAACTTACTCCTTATTGTACCAACTAACTCTCGCACTGTATCGCTTGCTGCCTCAGTTATGCAACGTCTTCGAAGGTCGTATTCGCTGTTTATGTCAAGACACAGATTAGATGGGCGTCAACTACTAAACTACTGTCCAAGGCAAAAAACGCCATGGCAAAAGATGAAGTTGAATGAACGATATTAGCTGCATTTAGTACCTTGTATGAGATACAGAGCAGATAGTAAGCGAGTCCGACAGCTGTGAGATTTGAACTCACGCGGGTTACCCCAATAGATTTCAAGTCTATCGCCTTAACCACTCGGCCAAGCTGTCGTTAAAGACGCTTGACAACGACACATTTCAAACAAAACCTCGTTTCTCTAATACCTATCGAGCATCGTTAGTCACCGACGTAAAAAAAAACATTCATTAGACACAACTCACTCGTCCACCATATGCATGCTTGCTATTACAACGCGCTTTGATCGGTATCATGCTCCAGCTCCACTCAGACAGCCCGTTGTTCACGTCGGATCTCTTTCCGACTGCACGGGAGCTTGCTGCGCAAACGTTCATTGGGTAGCGTTCGCAGAGCTTGAGCGCCAAGCAAAAAGACAACACGAGGGCGCATATTGATGTGATCGAAGAAGCCAGCAAGATATTATGGGTAGACGGACAAGAAGGATATATCGGAGGAGGGGATCGAACCCTCGATCTTGAGCGTGTTAAGCTCACGTCCTAACCACTAGACGACACCGACACGGGGAACACGATTTTGCAAGTAGTTGGGCGGCGACTTAATTCAGCGACCTTCTTCAAAGAACTTACTCCTTATTGTACCAACTAACTCTCGCACTGTATCGCTTGCTACTTCAGTTATGCAACGTCTTCGAAGGTCGTATTCGCCGTTTATGTCAAGACACAGATTAGATGGGCGTCAACTACTAAACTACTGTCCAAGGCAAAAAACGCCATGGCAAAAGATCAAGTTGAATGAACGATATTAGCTGCATTTAGTACCTTGCATGAGATACAGAGCAGATAGTAAGCGAGTCCGACAGCTGTGAGATTTGAACTCACGCGGGTTACATGATTTCTAGTCTATCGCCTTAACCACTCGGCCAAGCTGTCGTTAAAGACGCTTGACAACGACACATTTCAAACAAAACCTCGTTTCTCTAATACCTATCGAGCATCGTTAGTCACCGACGTAAAACAACATTCAATTACACACCACTCACTCGCCCACCATATGCATGCTTGCTATTACAACGCGCTTTGATCGGTATCATGCTCCAGCTCCACTCAGACAGCCCGTTGTTCACGTCGGATCTCTTTCCGGCTGCACGGGATCTTGCTGCGCAAACGTTCATTGGGTAGCGTTCGCAGAGCTTGAGCGCCAAGCAAAAAGACAACACGAGGGCGCATATTGATGTGATCGAAGAAGCCAGCAAGATATTATGGGTAGACGGACAAGAAGGATATATCGGAGGAGGGGATCGAACCCTCGATCTTGAGCGTGTTAAGCTCACGTCCTAACCACTAGACGACACCGACACGGGAACACGATTTTGCAAGTAGTTGGACGGCGACTTAATTCAGCGACCTTCTTCAAAGAACTTACTCCTTATTGTACCAACTAACTCTCGCACTGTATCGCTTGCTACCTCAGTTATGCAACGTCTTCGAAGGTCGTATTCGCTGTTTATGTCAAGACACAGATTAGATGAGCGTCAACTACTAAACTACTGTCCAAGGCAAAAAACGCCATGGCAAAAGATCAAGTTGAATGAACGATATTAGCTGCATTTAGTACCTTGCAGCTAATATCGTACAGAGCAGATAGTAAGCACAGAGCAGATAGTAAGCGAGTCCGACAGCTGTGAGATTTGAACTCACGCGGGTTACCCCAATAGATTTCTAGTCTATCGCCTTAACCACTCGGCCAAGCTGTCGTTAAAGACGCTTGACAACGACACAATTCAAACAAAACCTCGTTTCTCTAATACCTATCGAGCATCGTTAGTCACCGACGTAAAAGAACATTCATTACACACCACTCACTCGTCCACCATATGCATGCTTGCTATTACAACGCGCTTTGATCGGTATCATGCTCCAGCTCCACTCAGACAGCCCGTTGTTCACGTCGGATCTCTTTCCGGCTGCACGGAATCTTGCTGCGCAAACGTTCATTGGGTAGCGTTCGCAGAGCTTGAGCGCCAAGCAAAAAGACAACACGAGGGCGCATATTGATGTGATCGAAGAAGCCAGCAAGATATTATGGGTAGACGGACAAGAAGGATATATCGGAGGAGGGGATCGAACCCTCGATCTTGAGCGTGTTAAGCTCACGTCCTAACCACTAGACGACACCGACACGGGGAACACGATTTTGCAAGTAGTTGGACGGCGACTTAATTCAGCGACCTTCTTCAAAGAACTTACTCCTTATTGTACCAACTAACTCTCGCACTGTATCGCTTGCTACCTCAGTTATGCAACGTCTTCGAAGGTCGTATTCGCTGTTTATGTCAAGACACAGATTAGATGGGCGTCAACTACTAAACTACTGTCCAAGGCAAAAAACGCCATGGCAAAAGATCAAGTTGAATGAACGATATTAGCTGCATTTAGTACCTTGCATGAGATACAGAGCAGATAGTAAGCGAGTCCGACAGCTGTGAGATTTGAACTCACGCGGGTTACCCCAATAGATTTCAAGTCTATCGCCTTAACCACTCGGCCAAGCTGTCGTTAAAGACGCTTGACAACGACACATTTCAAACAAAACCTCGTTTCTCTAATACCTATCGAGCATCGTTAGTCACCGACGTAAAAGAACATTCAATTACACACCACTCACTCGCCCACCATATGCATGCTTGCTATTACAACGCGCTTTGATCGGTATCATGCTCCACTCAGACAGCCCGTTGTTCACGTCGGATCTCTTTCCGGCTGCACGGGATCTTGCTGCGCAAACGTTCATTGGGTAGCGTTCGCAGAGCTTGAGCGCCAAGCAAAAAGACAACACGAGGGCGCATATTGATGTGATCGAAGAAGCCAGCAAGATATTATGGGTAGACGGACAAGAAGGATATATCGGAGGAGGGGATCGAACCCTCGATCTTGAGCGTGTTAAGCTCACGTCCTAACCACTAGACGACACCGACACGGGGAACACGATTTTGCAAGTAGTTGGACGGCGACTTAATTCAGCGACCTTCTTCAAAGAACTTACTCCTTATTGTACCAACTAACTCTCGCACTGTATCGCTTGCTACTTCAGTTATGCAACGTCTTCGAAGGTCGTATTCGCTGTTTATGTCAAGACACAGATTAGATGGGCGTCAACTACTAAACTACTGTCCAAGGCAAAAAACGCCATGGCAAAAGATCAAGTTGAATGAACGATATTAGCTGCATTTAGTACCTTGCATGAGATACAGAGCAGATAGTAAGCGAGTCCGACAGCTGTGAGATTTGAACTCACGCGGGTTACCCCAATAGATTTCTAGTCTATCGCCTTAACCACTCGGCCAAGCTGTCGTTAAAGACGCTTGACAACGACACATTTCAAACAAAACCTCGTTTCTCTAATACCTATCGAGCATCGTTAGTCACCGACGTAAAAGAACATTCAATTACACACCACTCACTCGCCCACCATATGCATGCTTGCTATTACAACGCGCTTTGATCGGTATCATGCTCCAGCTCCACTCAGACAGCCCGTTGTTCACGTCGGATCTCTTTCCGGCTGCACGGGATCTTGCTGCGCAAACGTTCATTGGGTAGCGTTCGCAGAGCTTTAGCGCCAAGCAAAAAGACAACACGAGGGCGCATATTGATGTGATCGAAGAAGCCAGCAAGATATTATGGGTAGACGGACAAGAAGGATATATCGGAGGAGGGGATCGAACCCTCGATCTTGAGCGTGTTAAGCTCACGTCCTAACCACTAGACGACACCGACACGGGGAACACGATTTTGCAAGTAGTTGGACGGCGACTTAATTCAGCGACCTTCTTCAAAGAACTTACTCCTTATTGTACCAACTAACTCTCGCACTGTATCGCTTGCTACCTCAGTTATGCAACGTCTTCGAAGGTCGTATTCGCTGTTTATGTCAAGACACAGATTAGATGGGCGTCAACTACTAAACTACTGTCCAAGGCAAAAAACGCCATGGCAAAAGATCAAGTTGAATGAACGATATTAGCTGCATTTAGTACCTTGCATGAGATACAGAGCAGATAGTAAGCGAGTCCGACAGCTGTGAGATTTGAACTCACGCGGGTTACCCCAATAGATTTCTAGTCTATCGCCTTAACCACTCGGCCAAGCTGTCGTTAAAGACGCTTGACAACGACACATTTCAAACAAAACCTCGTTTCTCTAATACCTATCGAGCATCGTTAGTCACCGACGTAAAAGAACATTCATTACACACCACTCACTCGTCCACCATATGCATGCTTGCTATTACAACGCGCTTTGATCGGTATCATGCTCCAGCTCCACTCAGACAGCCCGTTGTTCACGTCGGATCTCTTTCCGGCTGCACGGGATCTTGCTGCGCAAACGTTCATTGGGTAGCGTTCGCAGAGCTTGAGCGCCAAGCAAAAAGACAACACGAGGGCGCATATTGATGTGATCGAAGAAGCCAGCAAGATATTATGGGTAGACGGACAAGAAGGATATATCGGAGGAGGGGATCGAACCCTCGATCTTGAGCGTGTTAAGCTCACGTCCTAACCACTAGACGACACCGACACGGGGAACACGATTTTGCAAGTAGTTGGACGGCGACTTAATTCAGCGACCTTCTTCAAAGAACTTACTCCTTATTGTACCAACTAACTCTCGCACTGTATCGCTTGCTACCTCAGTTATGCAACGTCTTCGAAGGTCGTATTCGCTGTTTATGTCAAGACACAGATTAGATGGGCGTCAACTACTAAACTACTGTCCAAGGCAAAAAACGCCATGGCAAAAGATCAAGTTGAATGAACGATATTAGCTGCATTTAGTACCTTGCATGAGATACAGAGCAGATAGTAAGCGAGTCCGACAGCTGTGAGATTTGAACTCACGCGGGTTACCCCAATAGATTTCTAGTCTATCGCCTTAACCACTCGGCCAAGCTGTCGTTAAAGACGCTTGACAACGACACATTTCAAACAAAACCTCGTTTCTCTAATACCTATCGAGCATCGTTAGTCACCGACGTAAAAGAACATTCAATTACACACCACTCACTCGCCCACCATATGCATGCTTGCTATTACAACGCGCTTTGATCGGTATCATGCTCCAGCTCCACTCAGACAGCCCGTTGTTCACGTCGGATCTCTTTCCGGCTGCACGGGATCTTGCTGCGCAAACGTTCATTGGGTAGCGTTCGCAGAGCTTGAGCGCCAAGCAAAAAGACAACACGAGGGCGCATATTGATGTGATCGAAGAAGCCAGCAAGATATTATGGGTAGACGGACAAGAAGGATATATCGGAGGAGGGGATCGAACCCTCGATCTTGAGCGTGTTAAGCTCACGTCCTAACCACTAGACGACACCGACACGGGGAACACGATTTTGCAAGTAGTTGGACGGCGACTTAATTCAGCGACCTTCTTCAAAGAACTTACTCCTTATTGTACCAACTAACTCTCGCACTGTATCGCTTGCTACCTCAGTTATGCAACGTCTTCGAAGGTCGTATTCGCTGTTTATGTCAAGACACAGATTAGATGGGCGTCAACTACTAAACTACTGTCCAAGGCAAAAAACGCCATGGCAAAAGATCAAGTTGAATGAACGATATTAGCTGCATTTAGTACCTTGCATGAGATACAGAGCAGATAGTAAGCGAGTCCGACAGCTGTGAGATTTGAACTCACGCGGGTTACCCCAATAGATTTCTAGTCTATCGCCTTAACCACTCGGCCAAGCTGTCGTTAAAGACGCTTGACAACGACACATTTCAAACAAAACCTCGTTTCTCTAATACCTATCGAGCATCGTTAGTCACCGACGTAAAAGAACATTCAATTACACACCACTCACTCGCCCACCATATGCATGCTTGCTATTACAACGCGCTTTGATCGGTATCATGCTCCAGCTCCACCAGACAGCCCGTTGTTCACGTCGGATCTCTTTCCGGCTGCACGGGATCTTGCTGCGCAAACGTTCATTGGGTAGCGTTCGCAGAGCTTGAGCGCCAAGCAAAAAGACAACACGAGGGCGCATATTGATGTGATCGAAGAAGCCAGCAAGATATTATGGGTAGACGGACAAGAAGGATATATCGGAGGAGGGGATCGAACCCTCGATCTTGAGCGTGTTAAGCTCACGTCCTAACCACTAGACGACACCGACACGGGGAACACGATTTTGCAAGTAGTTGGACGGCGACTTAATTCAGCGACCTTCTTCAAAGAACTTACTCCTTATTGTACCAACTAACTCTCGCACTGTATCGCTTGCTACCTCAGTTATGCAACGTCTTCGAAGGTCGTATTCGCTGTTTATGTCAAGACACAGATTAGATGGGCGTCAACTACTAAACTACTGTCCAAGGCAAAAAACGCCATGGCAAAAGATCAAGTTGAATGAACGATATTAGCTGCATTTAGTACCTTGCATGAGATACAGAGCAGATAGTAAGCGAGTCCGACAGCTGTGAGATTTGAACTCACGCGGGTTACCCCAATAGATTTCTAGTCTATCGCCTTAACCACTCGGCCAAGCTGTCGTTAAAGACGCTTGACAACGACACATTTCAAACAAAACCTCGTTTCTCTAATACCTATCGAGCATCGTTAGTCACCGACGTAAAAGAACATTCATTACACACCACTCACTCGCCCACCATATGCATGCTTGCTATTACAACGCGCTTTGATCGGTATCATGCTCCAGCTCCACTCAGACAGCCCGTTGTTCACGTCGGATCTCTTTCCGGCTGCACGGGATCTTGCTGCGCAAACGTTCATTGGGTAGCGTTCGCAGAGCTTGAGCGCCAAGCAAAAAGACAACACGAGGGCGCATATTGATGTGATCGAAGAAGCCAGCAAGATATTATGGGTAGACGGACAAGAAGGATATATCGGAGGAGGGGATCGAACCCTCGATCTTGAGCGTGTTAAGCTCACGTCCTAACCACTAGACGACACCGACACGGGGAACACGATTTTGCAAGTAGTTGGACGGCGACTTAATTCAGCGACCTTCTTCAAAGAACTTACTCCTTATTGTACCAACTAACTCTCGCACTGTATCGCTTGCTACCTCAGTTATGCAACGTCTTCGAAGGTCGTATTCGCTGTTTATGTCAAGACACAGATTAGATGGGCGTCAACTACTAAACTACTGTCCAAGGCAAAAAACGCCATGGCAAAAGATCAAGTTGAATGAACGATATTAGCTGCATTTAGTACCTTGCATGAGATACAGAGCAGATAGTAAGCGAGTCCGACAGCTGTGAGATTTGAACTCACGCGGGTTACCCCAATAGATTTCTAGTCTATCGCCTTAACCACTCGGCCAAGCTGTCGTTAAAGACGCTTGACAACGACACATTTCAAACAAAACCTCGTTTCTCTAATCCCTATCGAGCATCGTTAGTCACCGACGTAAAAGAACATTCAATTACACACCACTCACTCGCCCACCATATGCATGCTTGCTATTACAACGCGCTTTGATCGGTATCATGCTGGGCCTCGATTGAGCCACATTTGTACATGATGCCACCACTCATCGCCGAGACAGTTGAGCCCGTTGTTCACGTCGGATCTCTTTCCGGCTGCACGGGATCTTGCTGCGCAAACGTTCATTGGGTAGCGTTCGCAGAGCTTGAGCGCCAAGCAAAAAGACAACACGAGGGCGAATATTGATGTGATCGAAGAAGCCAGCAAGATATTATGGGTAGACGGACAAGAAGGATATATCGGAGGAGGGGATCGAACCCTCGATCTTGAGCGTGTTAAGCTCACGTCCTAACCACTAGACGACACCGACACGGGGAACACGATTTTGCAAGTAGTTGGACGGCGACTTAATTCAGCGACCTTCTTCAAAGAACTTACTCCTTATTGTACCAACTAACTCTCGCACTGTATCGCTTGCTACCTCAGTTATGCAACGTCTTCGAAGGTCGTATTCGCTGTTTATGTCAAGACACAGATTAGATGGGCGTCAACTACTAAACTACTGTCCAAGGCAAAAAACGCCATGGCAAAAGATCAAGTTGAATGAACGATATTAGCTGCATTTAGTACCTTGCATGAGATACAGAGCAGATAGTAAGCGAGTCCGACAGCTGTGAGATTTGAACTCACGCGGGTTACCCCAATAGATTTCTAGTCTATCGCCTTAACCACTCGGCCAAGCTGTCGTTAAAGACGCTTGACAACGACACATTTCAAACAAAACCTCGTTTCTCTAATACCTATCGAGCATCGTTAGTCACCGACGTAAAAAAAACATTCATTACACACCACTCACTCGCCCACCATATGCATGCTTGCTATTACAACGCGCTTTGATCGGTATCATGCTCCAGCTCCACTCAGACAGCCCGTTGTTCACGTCGGATCTCTTTCCGACTGCACGGGATCTTGCTGCGCAAACGTTCATTGGGTAGCGTTCGCAGAGCTTGAGCGCCAAGCAAAAAGACAACACGAGGGCGCATATTGATGTGAACGAAGAAGCCAGCAAGATATTATGGGTAGACGGACAAGAAGGATATATCGGAGGAGGGGATCGAACCCTCGATCTTGAGCGTGTTAAGCTCACGTCCTAACCACTAGACGACACCGACACGGGGAACACGATTTTGCAAGTAGTTGGACGGCGACTTAATTCAGCGACCTTCTTCAAAGAACTTACTCCTTATTGTACCAACTAACTCTCGCACTGTATCGCTTGCTACCTCAGTTATGCAACGTCTTCGAAGGTCGTATTCGCTGTTTATGTCAAGACACAGATTAGATGGGCGTCAACTACTAAACTACTGTCCAAGGCAAAAAACGCCATGGCAAAAGATCAAGTTGAATGAACGATATTAGCTGCATTTAGTACCTTGCATGAGATACAGAGCAGATAGTAAGCGAGTCCGACAGCTGTGAGATTTGAACTCACGCGGGTTACCCCAATAGATTTCTAGTCTATCGCCTTAACCACTCGGCCAAGCTGTCGTTAAAGACGCTTGACAACGACACATTTCAAACAAAACCTCGTTTCTCTAATACCTATCGAGCATCGTTAGTCACCGACGTAAAAAGAACATTCAATTACACACCACTCACTCGCCCACCATATGCATGCTTGCTATTACAACGCGCTTTGATCGGTATCATGCTCCAGCTCCACTCAGACAGCCCGTTGTTCACGTCGGATCTCTTTCCGGCTGCACGGGATCTTGCTGCGCAAACGTTCATTGGGTAGCGTTCGCAGAGCTTGAGCGCCAAGCAAAAAGACAACACGAGGGCGCATATTGATGTGATCGAAGAAGCCAGCAAGATATTATGGGTAGACGGACAAGAAGGATATATCGGAGGAGGGGATCGAACCCTCGATCTTGAGCGTGTTAAGCTCACGTCCTAACCACTAGACGACACCGACACGGGGAACACGATTTTGCAAGTAGTTGGACGGCGACTTAATTCAGCGACCTTCTTCAAAGAACTTACTCCTTATTGTACCAACTAACTCTCGCACTGTATCGCTTGCTACCTCAGTTATGCAACGTCTTCGAAGGTCGTATTCGCTGTTTATGTCAAGACACAGATTAGATGGGCGTCAACTACTAAACTACTGTCCAAGGCAAAAAACGCCATGGCAAAAGATCAAGTTGAATGAACGATATTAGCTGCATTTAGTACCTTGCATGAGATACAGAGCAGATAGTAAGCGAGTCCGACAGCTGTGAGATTTGAACTCACGCGGGTTACCCCAATAGATTTCAAGTCTATCGCCTTAACCACTCGGCCAAGCTGTCGTTAAAGACGCTTGACAACGACACATTTCAAACAAAACCTCGTTTCTCTAATACCTATCGAGCATCGTTAGTCACCGACGTAAAAGAACATTCAATTACACACCACTCACTCGCCCACCATATGCATGCTTGCTATTACAACGCGCTTTGATCGGTATCATGCTCCAGCTCCACTCAGACAGCCCGTTGTTCACGTCGGATCTCTTTCCGGCTGCACGGGATCTTGCTGCGCAAACGTTCATTGGGTAGCGTTCGCAGAGCTTGAGCGCCAAGCAAAAAGACAACACGAGGGCGCATATTGATGTGATCGAAGAAGCCAGCAAGATATTATGGGTAGACGGACAAGAAGGATATATCGGAGGAGGGGATCGAACCCTCGATCTTGAGCGTGTTAAGCTCACGTCCTAACCACTAGACGACACCGACACGGGGAACACGATTTTGCAAGTAGTTGGACGGCGACTTAATTCAGCGACCTTCTTCAAAGAACTTACTCCTTATTGTACCAACTAACTCTCGCACTGTATCGCTTGCTACCTCAGTTATGCAACGTCTTCGAAGGTCGTATTCGCTGTTTATGTCAAGACACAGATTAGATGGGCGTCAACTACTAAACTACTGTCCAAGGCAAAAAACGCCATGGCAAAAGATCAAGTTGAATGAACGATATTAGCTGCATTTAGTACCTTGCATGAGATACAGAGCAGATAGTAAGCGAGTCCGACAGCTGTGAGATTTGAACTCACGCGGGTTACCCCAATAGATTTCTAGTCTATCGCCTTAACCACTCGGCCAAGCTGTCGTTAAAGACGCTTGACAACGACACATTTCAAACAAAACCTCGTTTCTCTAATACCTATCGAGCATCGTTAGTCACCGACGTAAAAGAACATTCAATTACACACCACTCACTCGCCCACCATATGCATGCTTGCTATTACAACGCGCTTTGATCGGTATCATGCTCCACTCAGACAGCCCGTTGTTCACGTCGGATCTCTTTCCGACTGCACGGGATCTTGCTGCGCAAACTTTCATTGGGTAGCGTTCGCAGAGCTTGAGCGCCAAGCAAAAAGACAACACGAAATGGCATATTGATGTGATCGAAGAAGCCAGCAAGATATTATGGGTAGACGGACAAGAAGGATATATCGGAGGAGGGGATCGAACCCTCGATCTTCAGCGTGTTAAGCTCACGTCCTAACCACTAGACGACACCGACACGGGAACACGATTTTGCAAGTAGTTGGACGGCGACTTAATTCAGCGACCTTCTTCAAAGAACTTACTCCTTATTGTACCAACTAACTCTCGCACTGTATCGCTTGCTACCTCAGTTATGCAACGTCTTCGAAGGTCGTATTCGCTGTTTATGTCAAGACACAGATTAGATGGGCGTCAATAACTAAACTACTGTCCAAGGCAAAAAACGCCATGGCAAAAGATCAAGTTGAATGAACGATATTAGCTGCATTTAGTACCTTACATGAGATACAGAGCAGATAGTGAGCGAGTCCGACAGCTGTGAGATTTGAACTCACGCGGGTTACCCCAATAGATTTCTAGTCTATCGCCTTAACCACTCGGCCAAGCTGTCGTTAAAGACGCTTGACAACGACACATTTCAAACAAAACCTCGTTTCTCTAATACCTATCGAGCATCGTTAGTCACCGACGTAAAAGAACATTCATTACACACCACTTACTCGTCCACCATATGCATGCTTGCTATTACAACGCGCTTTGATCGGTATCATGCTCCAGCTCCACTCAGACAGCCCGTTGTTCACGTCGGATCTCTTTCCGGCTGCACGGGATCTTGCTGCGCAAACGTTCATTGGGTAGCGTTCGCAGAGCTTTAGCGCCAAGCAAAAAGACAGCACGAGGGCGCATATTGATGTGATCGAAGAAGGCAGCAAGATATTATGGGTAGACGGACAAGAAGGATGTATCGGAGGAGGGGATCGAACCCTCGATCTTGATCGTGTTAAGCTCACGTCCTAACCACTAGACGACACCGACACGGGGAACACGATTTTGCAAGTAGTTGGACGGCGACTTAATTCAGCGACCTTCTTCAGAGAACTTACTCCTTATTGTACCAACTAACTCTCGCACTGTATCGCTTGCTGCCTCAGTTATGCAACGTCTTCGAAGGTCGTATTCGCTGTTTATGTCAAGACACAGATTAGATGGGCGTCAACTACTAAACTACTGTCCAAGGCAAAAAACGTCATGGCAAAAGATGAAGTTGAATGAACGATATTAGCTGCATTTAGTACCTTGCATGAGATACAGAGCAGATAGTAAGCGAGTCCGACAGCTGTGAGATTTGAACTCACGCGGGTTACCCCAATAGATTTCTAGTCTATCGCCTTGACCACTCGGCCAAGCTGTCGTTAAAGACGCTTGACAACGACACATTTCAAACACAACCTCGTTTCTCTAATACCTATCGAGCATCGTTAGTCACCGACGTAAAAGAACATTCATTAGACACCACTCACTCGTCCACCATATGCATGCTTGCTATTACAACGCGCTTTGATCGGTATCATGCTCCACTCAGACAGCCCGTTGTTCACGTCGGATCTCTTCCGGCTGCACGGGATCTTGCTGCGCAAACGTTCATTGGGTAGCGTTCGCAGAGCTTGAGCGCCAAGCAAAAAGACAACACGAGGGCGCATATTGATGTGATCGAAGAGGCCAGCAAGATAACGGACAAGAAGGATATATCGGAGGAGGGGATCGAACCCTCGATCTTGAGCGTGTTAAGCTCACGTCCTAACCACTAGACGACACCGACACGGGGAACACGATTTTGCAAGTAGTTGGGCGGCGACTTAATTCAGCGACCTTCTTCAAAGAACTTACTCCTTATTGTACCAACTAACTCTCGCACTGTATCGCTTGCTACTTCAGTTATGCAACGTGTTCGAAGGTCGTATTCGCTGTTTATGTCTAGACACAGATTGGATGGGCGTCAACTACTAAACTACTGTCCAAGGCAAAAAACGCCATGGCAAAAGATGAAGTTGAATGAACGATATTAGCTGCATTTAGTACCTTGCATGAGATACAGATCAGATAGTAAGCGAGTCCGACAGCTGTGAGATTTGAACTCACGCGGGTTCCCCCAATAGATTTCTAGTCTATCGCCTTAACCACTCGGCCAAGCTGTCGTTAAAGACGCTTGACAACGACACATTTCAAACAAAACCTCGTTTCTCTAATACCTATCGAGCATCGTTAGTCACCGACGTAAAAGAAAATTCATTACACACCACTCACTCGCCCACCATATGCATGCTTGCTATTACAACGCGCTTTGATCGGTATCATGCTCCAGCTCCACTCAGACAGCCCGTTGTTCACGTCGGATCTCTTTTTGGCTGCACGGGATCTTGCTGCGCAAACGTTCATTGGGTAGCGTTCGCAGAGCTTTAGCGCCAAGCAAAAAGACAGCACGAGGGCGCATATTGATGTGATCGAAGAAGGCAGCAAGATATTATGGGTAGACGGACAAGAAGGATGTATCGGAGGAGGGGATCGAACCCTCGATCTTGATCGTGTTAAGCTCACGTCCTAACCACTAGACGACACCGACACGGGGAACACGATTTTGCAAGTAGTTGGACGGCGACTTAATTCAGCGACCATCTTCAGAGAACTTACTCCTTATTGTACCAACTAACTCTCGCACTGTATCGCTTGCTACCTCAGTTATGCAACGTCTTCGAAGGTCGTATTCGCTGTTTATGTCAAGACACAGATTAGATGGGCGTCAACTACTAAACTACTGTCCAAGGCAAAAAACGTCATGGCAAAAGATCAAGTTGAATGAACGATATTAGCTGCATTTAGTACCTTGCATGAGATACAGAGCAGATAGTAAGCGAGTCCGACAGCTGTGAGATTTGAACTCACGCGGGTTACCCCAATAGATTTCTAGTCTATCGCCTTGACCACTCGGCCAAGCTGTCGTTAAAGACGCTTGACAACGACACATTTCAAACAAAACCTCGTTTCTCTAATACCTATCGAGCATCGTTAGTCACCGACGTAAAAGAACATTCATTACACACCACTCACTCGCCCACCATATGCATGCTTGCTATTACAACGCGCTTTGATCGGTATCATGCTCCACTCAGACAGCCCGTTGTTCACGTCGGATATCTTTCCGGCTGCACGGAATCTTGCTGCGCAAACGTTCATTGGGT
>MIQA02017933.1:0-11048 GCA_001887855.2 Sclerospora graminicola | reverse complement strand
GTAATTAACAACGCAGTGATAACCACTTTTGACACCATACTACCTGGCCGGCGACAGTATTCAGGTCTTATAGCACAGATATTAGATAAAGCGCAATATATAAAAAGAATTGGAAGCAAAGTCGCAAACGACTGGCATTTTTACGTTGAAAAACTTAGCCATAATGCAGCGAGTCTGAAAGCTATCACTACATTCACTAACGGTAACGACGCAACGAAAGCGTGTTGCGACGCTTCCAGTTTTGACGGAACGACGAACCGATAATCTTGTTGGCGCGGTGGCCGCGTTTGCGCAAGCCACGACCCTGGCGGCCGGCCGAAGTAAGACCACGCTGCTGACGGCCCTTGTGAACGGCGTTGACGATCCAGTTGATACGTGGGTCACGACGGATAACCTTGTGCGAGTGATCCACCATAATAATCTCGAAATACTTGTACGTCGCGTCCTGGTTTACCCAGTACGAGTTAAGCACGCGCAGGTTCGTGAACTTGTTGCCAGCACGTTCCTCGGCAACCGAGCGTAAGTTACGCTCAAACTTGAGCTCATTAATACCGTGGTGCTTGGGTTTACCATACACAATACCCTTCGAGTTCGGGCGTTTGCGGCCACCACGACGCACGGCAACGCGAACAATCACGAAACCCTGCTTGGCCTTGTATCCGAGACGACGAGCCTTGTCGAGGCGGGTGGGTCCAGTCACACGATGGATGACCGGCAGCTGACGGTATTCCCAGGCGCGTACACGTAGCAGGAAACGCAGTACATCGGATTGTTTACGCTTCCAGAGCTCTTCCAGGTACTTGTAGGCACCCATTCTCGTTCGACTTCGCCTTGACTTTGCTTAATGACTAAGCTTCGGTATATTCGAAGCACCTCCACCATTCGTCTCTTACAAAACCGGTATAAGCTTATGTTTAACCGGTACAAAACCAATTTTATCGGTAAGCTACTTGAGAGTTTTGCAACTTGAAGTTACACTTTATCCCCACAATTTTTTCCTAGTAATTGTTCAATGCTGACAACGGTACCGCGCATGACGGCGTTGAGGCAGGCGTTTCGTTCTGTGCTGCATCCGCGCTGGATAAGTTCATCGACAGCGGCGACTCAGTTTAAGCTGGAGAGGCTAGATGGAAAAGACGCAGGGATTGCAATCTTCACGATGGACCGTCCGGAAGCACGCAATGCGCTTGGACGCCAATTTATGATCGAGTTCCGTCAAGCAATGGAACAGGTTCGCTACGATCCGAACGTTCGCGTTGTAATCGTCCGCAGTGTCGTTCCTAAAGTATTTTGTGCGGGCGCAGACTTAAAGGAGCGTTTAAATATGACGCCTTCGGAAGTAAGATAATTGGCTCAAAGGATGGTTTTTAAGAATTGTATAACTGAAAATTGTTCGTAGGCAGCAGAAAGTTCCCGTGGGTACCGAGTAAGCTTTACGGATCTAGAACAACTTCCGATGCCGACCATTGCTGCTATTGAAGGTGCTGCTCTTGGTGGAGGGATGGAGATAGCACTGGCTTGCGATCTCCGCATCGCGGGAGCTAAAGCAATTCTTGGGTTCCCAGAAACGTCCCTTGCAATTCTCCCTGGAGCTGGTGGTACCCAACGTGCCGCTCGTTTAATAGGTATCGTACTTGTGGTGGTAAAGCTTGTTTTTTGTATTGACCTTATTGTTGCACAGGGATTTCAAAGGCCAAGGAGCTTATCTTCACCAGCCGTCGTCTTAATTCCGAAGCTGCGGAGAAGATTGGGCTAGTTGACTACGCTGTACCTGAAGGTCAGGCATATGATAAGGCGTTGGAGATCGCGCGTGAGATTCTACCCAATGGACCTGTTGGTGTCCGCATGGCCAAGGAAGCGATAATGAGGGGTTCTGAAGTGGACATTGCGTCTGGCATGGCCATTGAAAACGCATGTTACGCACAGGTAATCCCGACGAAAGACCGCATTGAAGGACTGGTAGCTTTTAAAGAAAAACGCAAGCCGCAGTACACTGGAGAATAAAGAAGTCATAACTTTGCAACCGCTTTATTTCAAGGGTTATATGGTCACGTACCCGCATTGACATGTAAAGGTAAAATTCACAA
The DNA here is from genome assembly GCA_001887855.2 of Sclerospora graminicola. Lineage (NCBI taxonomy): Eukaryota > Oomycota > Peronosporomycetes > Peronosporales > Peronosporaceae > Sclerospora > Sclerospora graminicola. Next base: position 8,961 of record MIQA02017933.1, on the reverse strand, counting down.
TAAAATGAAAGATCTTGTTAATTTTTTGTTTATTCTTACGACATAACCAGCGCAGAGTCTTTTTATTCTCTATCTTCTCAATCTTCATCGGAACCAGAATCTGACACTTTGAGCTTGATAAGCAGGTTCTACAGTAGATAGTTGGTGTGCCAGCGGTTTCGCGCGCACACAGCCGTCGACACTTAGTGTTTCTTGTAAATAAACTCATTGGAGACCCACGGTGCGCCCAAGTTACCCGAGTTGACCACCTCGAGAGTCTTGTTGCGAATTTCATCGGCTTTAGCGCGGCTAACTCCGCGCAGCCAGATCTCAAAACGGTAATTGTTACCCGAATCTTTCCTGTCTTTTTTGGTGTTCTGGATAAGCAATTATTACCACGACAAGGAATTAAAAGCTGCAGCTAAGCTAAAATAATTAAATACAGTACCTTGTGAATGACTCGAACACCAGTTACTTCATTGCCCGGATCGATGATCTCTCCAATAGCACCTAGCACTAGCTTTTCCCAAAACTCGTCGAGCTCTTGAGCTCCCACCTCTAATCATAGCGAGCATCGATTACTACGGGTGAATCGTCATACGCTGCTCTAGACGTCGCACCTTTTCGAATTGACCATTCACCGCCGTTTTTGTTCTCAGGATCCTCCCATTCCGGCACAATGCCGTCCTTAAAAACAGCAAAGCCTTCCACAGTTCGATCCGAAAATTTCTTGCGAACAAAGCCGTCAAACAGCACCTGACTGTTCAGATTTATACCAGTATCACGCAATAAGATGCGGTATAAGCGTTAGACAAGAAGCTACGGCCCAGGACTCCTGTAAATGTGTTTTACCTGGGCGACGGTATGTTATTCCAGTAGCCCCAAAACTCCTCGACGCTACTGAAGGTACAGAGCTTGAAGAGCTTGTCACCGTACGACATGTTCTTGCCCTGTTCGCGCTGCTCCCATATAGCCCAAGGCTCATTAAGTTCATGCTTATCCCCCGACGCCATATTTCAAAAAAGTACAAGTAGCTTTTGAGATTTTTGCACTTCAGATACTTAAGTCGAACTTAACGACATTTTTTGATCATGGTAGACAGGATGAAGATGCTCTTCTCGGACGCGCCTCCGGATGCGCTCGAGTAAGTAAATAAATGCAGTTGCACTATATGCACTATGAATGTTAACTTATGTTTGTATGGTGTAGCAATTTGCTGTCTCCAAGGCGTAAGCTTGTGTACGGATTGTTCGCCTTTGGACCTGGTACTCTACTAGGATTATACTTATACTCTGTAAAAAAACGAATGGAGCGAGAGAACGAGACGTTACGTCTAGAGCAGGTGCAGAGTGAGCTGAGCGTGGTTCAACAGCAACAGAACAAGGATATGGTATTGGCCAATGCAATTCAGGAAATGCGCGACCGTCTTCGACGACTGGAGGAGGAGGCAATTACGCGACGACAAACTGCCGAAATGGTGGCAAGAACGGCTGAAACGAAAGCAAAAAAAGAAAGAACCGAGTCTAAAACTGAAGTGTCAACTGCAAGTGAGAGCAAGATCGAAGCGGCATTAACTGTGTTGAAATCACACAAGAAGCCTGATGAAAAGGAGCACAAAACACAGGCAGACTTGCCTTCTTTTCTCACCTCTTCGTTAGATGGTCCGCAAGGACGCAGAGATAAACGTCACCAGGAAATGGTGCAGCAGGATGTTGTGGCGTACATAGCCAAACAGAAAGAGGAACAGACTAAATAATGATACAGTACAGCTGTTGTTAACTGTACACTTGCAATCGACAACATGGGATGAGATAGTTCACATATTGGACTGAATATTCAATTTGTACTTCTACCTGCACAATGGATGGAGGCTGGATCGCCCTCATTGTTCTTGTCGGGCTCTGCTTGCTCTCGTCCTTCTGGTCGTTGATTACTGCCCCGCGTCTAAATGTGCGCGGCAAGCACGTGCTTTTCACTGGTGCTGGAATGCCGCAATGAAAAAATACTGTTATTGCAAAATAATTACACATTATATTGATTGCGATCTGCAGGTTCCGAGAATCCGTTGGGCTTGGCAATCGCGATAAAATACATTAAGAAGGGAGCCAATATATCGCTCATTGGTCCTTCGATAGCATCTCTCAAGGCCGCACAACGAGAACTTCAGGTGAGGTGGATTCTGAAGATTCCCAATTAATTCTAACAATCATTTTTATTGTAGAAAGTGGCAGGGCCGAATACAGCCGTGTTTGTGTTTGAGTGTGATCTCGTAGACTCAAAACAAGTGGAAAATGCAGTGCAAGAAGCAAATGCTTTCCATAAACGACCTACGGATCATATCGTGTACGCTGCCAGCAAACGTTTGAATCCTGGATACTTTTGGGAACAAGATGTCGCATTGATGAACGAAGCCATGAACGCTAATTACTATGGCGCTGTTGTTTTGCTCAAGGTGAACCATTATTTAAACAGAAAGTTTGTAAGAAAGGATGCTCACTGTGATTATTGTAATAGGCTGCTTTACCGCCAATGATTGAAGCTAAAAATTGTGGACGCATTGTTTTCGTGAGCAGTGTCGACAGTCTCGAGTTTCCTGTGGGTTCTGGTGCCTGCAGTGGCTCGAAAAGTGCCCTACGAGGTCTCGCTGATAGTTTGCGTAACGAGCTTTTGTTGTATAACATGTCTGTGGCTATCTTTTATCCGGGCACGTCGTCGTTTAATCTCCTGGACGATGTCAAAACGAATGAGATCACGACGAATTTAAACGAAGATACGGAAGGCGAAAGGTGCAAATTTGCTTGAGTTTCGTCACATGGTCACTAATGTATCACCGCTAAATTATTTTATTGTTATGCTTGAAATAGAACAAGTGAAGGCCACATCACGACAAGTAAGTGAAAAAGTCGGCTTCTTGGTTACAATAATTGTACTCAATCGTCATAATTTGGCTCAGGTTATTCCACTTTTATGGATCACAACACGGCTGCTGCCAAATTGTAAATTGTTGATTTTATTGTTTTTTTCACGATCGTTTTTCCTGACTTTTTATTTATTGTTATTGTAGAGTTGAGAAGAAGGCTCAGATTCTTCTGAATGGTCTTTGGTTCGGCCACTATTCCATCACAACTACATGGAATGGCTTCTTCCTACGTATGCTCAGCAACGGGGTGGCGCCACGCAACAATACCTTCTTCGAATGGATTTTTTTCTTTTTCGTCGGACTCTACCACTTCTTGCGTCAAGCAGTCAAGGAACAGTCTCTAAAAAAACAGTCCGCGCCACCCGCCACCACTTCTGTTCCTGTCTAGCAAGGTGATAGGTTTATACACCCGGGTCGCTCCCCACGAGACTCGTTTCAATCTTAGCCTCTCCCTTTGTGTTTTCGTAATCATCAAAACCAAGTACCTTTTCAGCAAAGCTGAGGGCAGTGTATGGGGTATTGAATATCACTTTCTTCTCAATGTCTTTCTTAATTCCAAGCAAGGCTCCAAGACAATTACGCAATTCCTCTTCACTCATCGCTTCTCCAGCTTGCAGGAGTCGTGGTTCCAGTTGATCCCATCGCAGTGTTGCTGGTCCCTCCTTTTCCTCCCCCAAACTTTTCGCCAACACCTGAAATGCATGTTCAATTTCCGCTTTCCCAATCCCAAACACTGGTCGATAATTTAGATACAACTTGATAAAATCGTGTAACCCAATAGAGTCCACAGTACACGACGTTTCACTAAAGCGTGCTGTATACCGTACTTCACTGATCATATGCTGAATCTCTTGGTCGGTAGGATAAAATCCAACCGCACGCATTAAATTCGGTATCTCATCTAGTGGAATTTGTCCACGAACTGCAGTTCCATCCTCGCTTTGTACACGTAGCTGCGCTAAGTAAAAGTAATTGACAATCTCATTGTACAACGAACCCTCTCTACCGCCTTCTAGAAGTGTCAGGAAAGGTAAAAGAGCCATAGCATCGTCATCCACCAGTGATTCTTTTTCTTGTTCTATCCTTTGAGCTTCCAATAAATCAAGCTCCTGCGTATGAATTGCCCACAGATTCACGACAAAATCGTTGCTTCCCGCAACGAGCACGTGCCTTCCATCAAAAGTGACATCCACGTGGCTGATGGAGCCTGGATATGCGACCAGACCCATGCTTTTCTGGGGATTCCCATCAAGAGGGAGCTTCAACAACCCGACAACCTTTTCATGTGTACTATAGACACAATAGCGCGCGCAAGAAGCTTCTGCAGCGTGCTCTGGTTCGTTTCGAAGCGGTAGTGGCATTAATTTGTTGATCGGACCCCCATAAGTAGGACCGAGGGTCGTTTTCTGGTAGGTTTGAGTGCCAACGTTCCATTGTTTGAGTTTGTATTCATCATTTGTCACGATCAGCACCTCTTGATGTCCATTTGCTAGCTCGGGATGCCAACAACAGGCAGTCGGAACAGCACTTTGCTCTATCAGCCGAGGAGGTTGTTTCAGAGCGATTCCAGTCGATAGACTCGAGCTTTCGAGACAATATTCAACAAGGGTGCGGTCTTCACTAACGGTGACAAGCATCACTTGGCCATTGTCATTTCGTGAAAAGACAAGCCCTGTAATAGGCTTGGAATGCGCTCGACACCGTCCAAGATCGATCCATTCGTTCGTATCCTCAGAAACCGTTGAAAGTTGCTTGGTCGACCAAATTCCAATGGTGAATTTGGCATCTAGCGCTGCAAAATACGAGGAATCAGGACTAGCAACGATGTCAGTGATTGGGGCTTTGCCAAGTCGCAATGATACGAGATCATTAAGTTCGGGAACGCTTAAGATGTTGATAATCCCATTTAGAAAACCAACAATGAGGTTTTGACCATTAATAATAAATGCAAGAGCATGAGGACGAAGTTTCGATGCTGAAAAATGTCGCGTTTGGATGGACCGTTTAGTTGAAAGATCCCAGAGTTGGAGTAGTCCGGAATGGGAACAAATAGCGAATTGTGAAGCGTCTGGATCGACGGCAAGGCCATGAATTGCGTCATTTATTCCTTGCAAGAGTAAATTACCCCGTCTTCGGGATGGTTCACGCTCGAAAAACGTTTTCGAGCGCATTTCGAGAACAATTGCGGATGCTGTGCTAACAATAAAATCGGGTACGTAAAAAGTATCGTCAGAATATCCTGGATATATTCCATCTTTTGGATCATTGAGACTTGCAAACGATACACTCGTGATAGGACCAGCGTTAAGGTCTTCGAACCATGCAACTAAACGAAACTCAAAGTCGTAGAATCGCACAGCACCATCACTAGACCCAAGCACGAGGAAGCCGTCAATGTCTTTAATTACAGTTAGATGCACTTTACGTTGTAACTCATTTCCACCAGCTAGACGGACAATTTTCACCGCTTTTCTTTCGGGAAAAGGGGTTTCTGAACTTGTTTCGTTTTGAATAATATCCCACAGAATTAAATCACCATTGTGTGTTCCGGTTAGAGCTTGGGCTGAGTTTGGTATGAAAAGGGATTGCGTAAAAGTACCTATAACTTGATGAAACTCCTTCTGGATAAGTGATGGCGAATAAAAGAGTAACGTACGCGTTGCCCAGCTCCAGAAAATTACGCGTTCCCGACCATTTGTCACAAGTTCACGAATATCGTAGGAATTAAAGCGAACGGCATGTTGGATGTCTCTTGTAGCTATGAGTGATAAGTAAAGAGGTTTCGAATCGTGCACTGAAGCAGTCAATTCCCAAACTGCTAGTTCTTGATCAAACGGTTTTTTTTGCGCGGTGCCGTCGCTAGTATTATCCTTTTTGTCAGCACCGATATTATCCATGCTATCTTCGCTACGGTTAACAGCACTTAACGTCACAAGAAAAAGTGCATCAGGGGAAATATCGATCGCTTCAACACCATTAACATGGGGTTGGAAAATCGTTCGAATTGGATTACCAGATTGAGCGTCCCAAATAACGAGCATCGATTCATGACCGCGATCAGCCGTAACAATCCAACGTTTATCTTCGCTAACGACACAACATGAAATTGGATGACAATGTGCTTGTAAAAGTCGCTGTTGTCGACGAGCATATTCGTAAATGACACCTGTATGGGCAGCAGTGTAAAATATAGCACGGCGTGTGGTACTGGATAGGTTATGCACACCATTGATCATGTTTTTTTCATACCCAAATGTCCAGGAGAGCTGAAGCGCATTCTGAGCGATAGTATTCATATTGTGCTTTACCCGAGAGCTTGGTATAGCTTCCTTTTCATTATTGTCCTTAACCTGAACGTCTTTATGATGATCATCATGGGCTTTAGAGACATCAGGAATAGCTTTAGATTCAGACATAACCAACCACACAGTGTAAAATGACAATTTTTTTTTGTTTTTGAGTACGATAAAATCCGTTTCTCTTTCATGCGTCGATTCAAGCTCAATTTTAAAAGATCGACCTTTGAGCATGAAAACAACCGTGTAATATTCACATTAGTTATAAAGACATGAAAAACCAATCTACTTCTCGCAGTCACTATTACGTGTGAACGTGTTTTCCCACAGACGACGTCTGACTACACTAAACGATGTTTTCGTAGGTGTCCATGGACCTACAAAGGAATTGGCATATGACCAGCCTTGTTCATCTCCACGATTTGAGCAATATTGCCAACCAGATCCTGTCATATTTGATGGCGCAGAGGGTGCCACGTCACTAAACGTGGCCGACGTGATTGCGTCATTGTATGACGACCACTGACGTTTCTCGAAAGAGTTGGAAGGTTGCCATCCGTTGCCCATTGACCAGCATTCGTTCTCCCACACGTATTCAGATTTTTCTCGATCTTCTCGCTTGAGAAAAATTTCCAATAGCAACGTGCTATTACGCTTTTGAGTGGAAAAGTCACTTTCAAGGGAGAGGGAATAATTCTCTAACGTTGACACGTCCATCTCGTCGGCAAACTTAGCTACGGGAACAACGAGCGTCCCCAAAAGATCATCTGGATTAAGCATATCCATATCATACACTTTCACGCTAAGTACGGAACGGATAATATCCGATACAGGAAAGATAAAATGCTCCGGAGGATCCCACACGGGATTCAGGGTGTTCTTGGCGCATGGACTACGATGTTCGACCCCATCTAGTTTGAAGATCACGTACGGATCACTCTTACCACCGACGATACTATAGTCACTGGACGGAAGGTCCGTTGCACTGTGAAGTGTCACATGCAGGGTCGGCATTTTGGAGAGATAATCTGGCAATAATAATGCGTATCCAATTGGAATTTACTGTAAGTTACGTAAACCTGAGTTTTTGACTTAAATAGTCTTTGCCAGACTATTCATGAACACAGACAAATTAACGTATAGTCTGTGCCAGACTAATTTAAGTTGGTAGTCTAAGTGTCACACACACCCTGTACCATAACGTGAGTACAGCGTACCGTAAATCGGAAGACGTGCGTGCAGAAGACGAAGTTAATGAGCATAAATCTCAGGCTAAACAGGAGGATATGACATCTCAGGAAGACTCAGGTAAAGAGTAAGTGCCGGACAAAAAAAGGGGACCTCAGAACACCCCAGAAGATCTGGCGCAGGTGCTCGTACGAGCACTAACGGATGCAGAACAGGTGCGGCCTCGTCTTCAAACATGGTTGGACGTCATCCAGCAGCTCTTTAAACTGCTTTTCCCTAAACCTAAAGGGGGAACAACCAAGACAAAACCAAACGGAAATTTGACAAAGACGAAAAAGGGCAAAGACGGAAAGAAACCTGTGGGGCGTAAATGGCCAGAATTAAAACAAGGAGAGCTAGAGCGACTACTGGATCTTTTTGAATTGGTTGTCATCAAACACTCCATGGATTGGAAAGTTTGGAAGAACAAGACAGCAGCAGCATGCTCTATGGCTGCGCGGAGTAATCAAACATTGGAACACGTGCTAGCTCGCATGATTGGAAGTTGCCAAGTTGAAGTAGATGTTCAAGGTGAGAGTGTGTTGAAGGGTTGGTTAAACAAGGTAACAGGAAACACCCAAGTGGTTAAAACTACTTCAATGGTAACGGCAGATTACTTGTTTAATCCAGCTATCTACTCGGCGGAAAGGGCGTCAGTGCTCAAGAAGATATGCGAAAGAGAGTGGACGGGCAAGGACAAGCGTAAATTTCGCGAAGGTAGTAAGGATGAATGGATTATAGTCCAAGGACTCGCAGAAGGAACAATTCTAGCTAGAATTCTTCCTCAGTTTTTAAGACAAATCATGACGTCGGCGGACCGTTTAAGATTAGTTCTAACCATAAGAGTTAGAATTGAAGGATGTCTGGTGATGGACTTACGTGGTGAACAGGCCATTAAAACAGCCTTTCAAAGTACTAAAAGTTTACAAGAAAGTATATCAACGGCTGCAACTGCACGTGGCATGGATAATGGAAAGCTGTGGGAAATGCTGTCTAAAGTGAAGTCAATCAGCTATAACCAATCGGAACATACTTTGCATTTATACTTTTTAACGAGAGAAATAGCGAAGAGGTATGTGGGGGTCACAGTCCCATACCACAAGCAAGTGCATGGCCTACGTAACATGCATGGAAAAGAGCCAGTCGCAGAGAAAGTCTGGGACAGAAAAATCACCGGCAACGGAACTGGAATGGGGTTCCACCCGGAATATGTCATCAAAGTGCGAAACGTAACACGAAATGTTGACATCATGAAACTCCACGGATACTTGCAACAGATTATCCAGGTAGAATTCCGGTTTGAAGAACTGGACCAAGGAAGCCCACTATCTTCTACGTCACTCGACTGGGAAATAGTAATCGACGCTAGCGGATGTCCAAACCAGCTACGGGGCGTCGAACGGATTATGTGGTGTGGGATGGTGCTTACACTGGAACACCCGGCCACAAGAGGACAAATTCACTGCATGCGATGTGGTGGGGCAGGGCATCAGATGAGGGGATGTACTCTGTCAACGGAACAATTAAATACAAAAAATT
>MIQA02017929.1:0-14281 GCA_001887855.2 Sclerospora graminicola | reverse complement strand
TTCCTTGGCAGCTTCACGTCCGATCCGGGTGCCTCCTTCATCCACTAGAACACTCATCCTCCTTCAGGCCCCTTTCGCTCATACCTTCCAACCAATCCGCCACCAATCCGCCCCTCGGCCGTCCGCCATCCGCGGTCGTCCCGTCCGCTTAGCCCGCTAGCCCAACTATCCACGTCTTCAGTCGCGTTCGTCCGGCCTGATTCCAGGCCTGGCGCCGTCCGGCCGCTGGTAGATGCGCTCGGCGACGGCTATCCGGCACCTATGCCCTTGGTCCATATTTCTGCCAATCAGAAGGCGCCCTTTGGAAAGTACTTCACACCTTCCCCTCAATAAATTCACCAGCCACTTTACCACAGCCGCCCCTGAGTCGCGTCACAGCCGCACAACGGTTGAGGCACGAGCTCACTGCATCTCTCACCCTTCGATTTCCCGCTGTCTCTATGTCCGTCCTTCAAATCCGAAATATCCATCCGGCTTCACAACTCCTGCTGATTCCTCAAAGTCTTCCATCCGGCACCATACTGACTCTAAGATTACTCCAACACCCGATCGGCCCACTTCTGACCAGACTAATTTCCATCCGCCGGTTGATTGGCTGATTAGTGTTAATTAATCCGGCCGTGCCTGCTATCCGGCAGCCGGATGGTCTAATTTTCTGGCTCTGCCTCACCTTCTTCATGGGCCTGCATGACTCCGAAGCGGTTTCGGCTCGCCCGTCGGCGATCGAACTCTCTCATTAAGGCTCCACAATTTAGATCCAGCTCGTCCACCCACGACCGCTCCTCGCAATTTTTCCACTGCACGAGAAACTCTCTGTGGATCCGCCCAACCCGGGTTTTCCGTCCATTCCGAACGTCCAAAATTTCTTCTACTTCGTACTCATCCGGGTCTAACGGCTTGTCCCAGCTGTCCTCCGGCAGTAGGGCTTCATCGAAATCTAGCCGGTCGCTCTCCACCGTAAGGCGTGTATTCGGGCGGTCCGGGAAATGCTTAACCAACTTCAACTTGGAAACATGCACTATCGGGAAAACGCTATATTCCGTGCCGGCCGTGACCAGCTTAACTGCATGATCCCCGACCAGTTCTGCCACTCGGAAGGGGCCATGCCACATATGCGCCAACTTCCGTGCATAGCCCTCCTTGACCCGATCCAGATACAGCCATACCCGGGAACCGGGCTCTATGCCGTGTTCCCTGGCTCGGTCGTTGTTCTGATCGGCGCGGTCCTTGATTGCTTGTCGGAGGCGTTCGTTTACTTGTTCCCTCGCCAGTGAATAGTGGCGTTGCACTCCCATCCTCCAGCGGCGGGCGTCTCTGTCCCGGCTTCTGGTGCACCCTATTGGTATGGCGGCTTCCAAAGTGGATCGGGGATCCCATCCGTAAGCCAAATAGAAAGGGGTGTCGCCCCTTACCCGATCGTACGACGAATTGAGGGCGAAAACCAGTCTCTCCGCATATTCGTCCCAGTCGCACTGATCCGCCTCCACCACATACATCTTGAGGGCTCTGGTTAGAGTCTGGACCATCCTTTCGGCCTTTCCGTTCGCCTGCGGGCGGTAAGCCATAGTTGCGCTCTGTTTCTGTCCTAAGATCTTGTTGAAGGCTCGGAATACGTCCGCCATAAGTCCGGGCTCCCTATCGTGCCGGATGACCTCGCTCGCCCTGAACCGCCTGAGCACACATTCCTCGTAGCTTTGCGCAACCTGTTGGGCGGTACGGGTGGAAGTGGCCTTTGTTATGACCAGCCCGGTAAACAAATCCGTCCAGATCAGCAGCTCTGTGTACCCATTTTGAGATTTGGGTAAGGACGGGATATGATCCGTCGCAATGACTTGAAAAGGATAGGTAGCTTGTATATTCCCCGGCGACCGTCCTCTGATGGTCGGCCGGCCTTTCCCTGTTTCACAGTCCGGACAACTTCCCACATAGGCTTGTACGCTGCGGTAGAGCCCCTGCCAGTGGAAGTGTGCCTTAATCTTGTGATATGTCCGGCCGATGCCCTGATGTCCTCCTTCTAAGCTCACGTGATAATGATGGAGGATATCCGGCTGTAGGGTAGTACTACTAGCCGAGCGGATTTATCTCTCTCGATCTCCGGCTTGTCAGCGTCTCGGTAGAAAAACAGTAACCCGTTTTCATCCACTTCGTAGTCCGGGGCTAGTTTGAAGCATTCTTTAGCTTGTTCGGCTGTCAGTTTGTCCACTTTCCCTTTAAGGTATGCCTTGAGATCCACTATCCACTCTTCCTCGTCCTGCGCTTGGAGAATCCGCTCTGCTCGTAACTGTTGCACTATCCCTTCGCTCATTGCTTCCGGGGATGGTGAGCCAGCGGCTGAAGAACGGCGCTTTTGCGACCGGGTGACGGCGCTCACCTGGATTACCTCTTCCGTGTTGGCCGGATGGATAATTTCGGGCAGCCGATTGATCTCCGTCAAATCTGATAACAGAGCTGGATCGGAAACCGTTACCCCCACTTGGTCACGCATGGCCAGCGTAGCCAAGTGGTCTGCGCTCTTATTCCAGTCCCGTTTGACATGTACCAGCTCGTGTTCTGGCCATCTCCGCAGGGCGGACATAACCCGATCGTTCAACAGTCTCAGCCGGGGCGCCTTGCAATCTATCTCTCCTGTGATTTGCCGGATCACCAGATTGGAATCACCACATATGATGATCCGCCCCTGTGTCCGGCCAGCCAGCAGATCTAGGCAAAGTAAGAGTCCTCTGTACTCTGCTTCGTTCACAGTTATGGCAGGCGTGAAATCCGAGGCGGCCGTGACCACTTTCCATTCGGGTAACTTCCACACAATAGCACTATAGGCCCCGACTCCCTTCTTTACACTCGCCGACCCGTCAAAACTCAAAACCATTAGTTCCTCCGTGGGTCCCACTGTTGGCGGCGGTAGTACGATGGATTGTCGAGGCTGCTTCCGAGGCGCTATCGCTATCAGTGCTTCCTCCACTTCTGCCCTTGGGGTAATGCTGGCAGCCAGCGTGCCCAGTATCTCCTCTTCTCCCTTAGTACACTTAATTACTTCGAGGGGCCACTGAGACAGCAGATCCGCCCATCTACCCAGCCGGCCGTCAATTCCATTTGCCGTCAGGAGCCATGATAGGGTCGACCGTCTAGATAGTACCTTGATAGGCCGAGACACCAACATAGTATAACACACATCCAGGATCCGCAATAAGGCCAAAACTTCTTTATCCACTAATCCGTAATTAACTTCATTAGCCTTCAGGGTCCGGCTGGTGAATGTCACGGGACAGTACACTCCGTCATGATCTTGAACGAGGGCAGCTGAGATGGCCCATTTGTTAGCGTAGATGATGACCACAGGAACCTTATTAACATCGAAATGTTTCAGGACCGGTGTAGTCGCCATCTTCGCCTTTAACATGCCGAAGGCTACCATCGCTCGAGTCATGTGGTCGTCCGGGTCGGCCGCGCAGGGATCCGGCGGCCGGCCGCCTGTCGGGGCAGAGAAGGGCGCCTTCTCATTGGCCGAAATAGCTGACAAGGGCGGCATCCCATTGGCTGATATTGCCGGCCTGGCTCGCGTTTCCGCTTGCCTATCCTGCTCTCTCAGCTTGTGGTAATCCACCTCCCGTAATTCATACAAAACCGCCGCATAGACTGCGAAATCCTCATGAACCGACTGTAATAATTCAGGCTGCCCAAAAAGGATTGCATAGCCTTTAGGGATCGCGGGAAAGGCAGATTACTCAAGGACTCCAAATCCTTTGGATTAGCTTCCAATCCGGCAATCGAAACTTGATGGCCCAGATAGGTCACCTTAGTCTTTCCCCAGAAACTCTTAACCACACTAATCGAAAGATTCCACTTTTCACACGTGATCATCAACTTCTCCACTTTGTCACACAGTAAATCTCAGGTAGTTGCTGTAACGAGAATGTCATCAATGTAAGACCGCCGCCCCAAAACTGAAGGTTTTGGGTCGGGGTCCGGGTCACCTTCGGTGAACACGTCTCCGACCAGAGCCGGATCTTGATCCGCCTTGATCTTGAAGTGTCCATACAGCGCGTTATCTATCAGCCGTTGATAAATCTGCGGGGCATTCTTCAGACCGAACGGCATCCGGTTCCACTCGAACAACCCGAAGGGCGTCACGAACGCAGAGATCTCCCGTGCACGATCGGTCATAGAGACCACCCAGAATCCACTGGCCATGTCCAATGAGCAATACCACAAAACTTTATCCAAGTCCTCCAACAAGTCGTTTATCAACGGCATCGGGTAAACCATCAGCTTAGTCAGCCTGTTCACCAGCCGGTAGTCAATACACAACCTTATATCCACCCCATTCTTCTTGATAATAATTACAATGGGCGAAGCCCATGGCGTGGTGGACGGCTGAATTATCTTGGTAGCCAGCAATCCCTTGATAAGCTCTGACAGCTTTTCCCGATACTGGGGGGCGACTCTTCGGCCTATGTGCAACCGGCTTGGTGTCTCCCACATCAATGTCACATACCGCCCCATGGGCGGCTGGAGGAAGTGCGTTTCCTGGCCCGATCAGCAGATGCTTCCTTTTCCATATGATATCCTTCAGCCTGCTGATCTCTTCCGGGGTGTTCACATCCGGATCTCCCACTTGCAGATCGTCAATAGTAACCGCTGGGGGGCAGGTGGTTACCTCAGGTAGCACCGCCATCTGATCTTCCATGCCTTCAACATATAGCTCGCCCCATTCATGAATGCAGACTTGGTCAGCTTCGACGACTTCGGGATCCTGATCGGCCGGCTGGGTCCATCCGCCTTCGCATCGGTCATCAAACCATCCGTCATCGGGGGTGACCGCAAATGTAACTCTGCTTTGCCCTTTCTCCCGATTCCGTCGTTCGTCCGTCTTCCTCTGGGTGGGCAAAACCAGTTCCGCGATCGGGGCATAGTCTCCGCCAATACGTTCAGCCGGACCCGGCGACGGCCGGCTCCGCGCCAATATTTTAGAAGGGGTCCGGTACTCGGGTTTAGCCACCATCGGCGTCTGGTCCTCTTCCAATTCTTCCTCTTCGCTGACCAGATCGGTGGTTGCCTGAAAGGCCAGGTTTTGCCACTCGATATAGCGTCTTGAGCCAATAGTGACATAGCCCGGCCGGCGGGGCACCTTGTCCTCGGCCAGCCACATTCCAATGATCACGTCTTCATGCAAGGTGAGGGGTCTTTCGGAGATGTTGGTCACGCTTATAGAGTTGAGATGACCACCCCCTTTAACAAACGATGGTACCCAGCACTCGCCCCTTGTCAGCCATAACTTACTCCGCCGGTCGTGTGGTCGTAACATTACTTCCACCGCTTTTCCCACTTGCACCGTTACAAACTGACCTAACTTGAGGAACTGGACGTGGGCGCCATATAAGGGCCGCCGGCCGGCCAGCTGGATATGTACCTCATCCGGCAACGTCAATGTTCCATGCGATAAATCCAGTCGTATGCCGGCCGGGACCATAAAGTCCATACCCAGAATTGCATCCTGCCCGGCCAGCTTGCCTACCCAGGCGGTAAAGTAATATACCAAAGACCCAGCTAACGTAATCTTGACTCTTGTCCTTCCTTGGGTCATGTATGAACTTTCTCCAATGCCAATACATTCCTGCCGCTTCGTCTCGTCTATCTCACACCCCACCTTACGAGCAAAGGTGGTGTCCACGATAGACACTTCTGCGCCAGAGTCGAACAGCATGGTAGCTTTCTGGTTATTGATTTTTCCATCCGCCTTGGCCTGCTTGAACCATTTGTCCGGCGAATGATATTTCCAATAGCCTCGCGACTTGCCCGGCAACAGGTTCAATTCCATACGCACTTCAGACCGGGAATACTCATTCGTCCGTATACTGCTCACCAGGTAGGGGTCAGCCGTGCTGCCCGGGGACCGGATGACGTAATCGTCAAACTTACATGTATTGTCGGTTATCCTTTGCTTTGCTTCTTGATTATCCTCTTTACCGACATATGCATAGATACTAACACTAGACCGCTTGGCTCGAACCAGATTCCAACCTGGCGAGCGATCTAGTTTAACATCTTTTCCACTCCGGGCGGCAGCATTCCAGCATGCTTGGTCGGGACGTACCACTTCTTCATCTGGTTGTAGAATTCTTCAATTGGGCACAGTCCCGCCTCGTGCACCTCCCCGCAAGTCTTACACGTAAACAGGCAGTGTTCCGCCGGATGTCCTTTCCTCTCGCGCTTCTTGCAGGTCAGCCGCTTCCAAGAGCTCCGGTCGTCATGCTTGATGGACCCACAGTGGGTACATTTGCGCCTGGGGTAATCCTGGTCAGTTCGAGCCGGAAAACCCTTCTGCTGACCGGACCCGGCTGGCAGCCTGGATGGCTGACTGGCTTCTGCCGAGAAAAGGTACCGGTACTGCTCCTCCTCGGACTCGCCCCCAGATCGCTGATACTCCTCTTCCGAGCTGGTCGCGTCTGACTCTCGGGCGACCATGCGGACGGCTCGGGCCGTCCTGGTAGATGGCGGCCGGCCTCCTTGATCCGCGTTAAATCGGGACTTGAAACGGCCGGTTCCAACTGCCGCCTTGGGGCCTCGCTTCTTCGCTCTTAGGTAGGTGCGCAACGTCAATTCCAGCTCCGTGGTGTTCTTCAATCGCAGTAACGCCAGCTGGTCTGCCAGCTCCCGATCGTCCAACGTGCTGATGAAATGTTCCACATGTTCACGAGCGGCTTCCGACCGGCTGGCATCTTCTTTAACCGGGATATCCGCCCTTATGCCAGCGACATTTAAGCGATGGAGATACTCCAGGGGGGTCTCATCCGCCCGCTTCTTGGTGTGGAAATATTGACGCGCCGCCGATGTTCCAGATCCACAGTATTGTTCTTCGAACGCACCGGCCAATCCCTTCCAGTTTCCTCGGATTTCCCGGCTGAGCTGTTGGATCCAGTTTTTCGCTGGACCTTTCATCAAATCTCCAAAGATCAGGCACTTCTCATAGTCCGACGTCCGGTCTCTGAGAAATGCCGACTTCGTCTTGCTCAGCCATCCTCGGGCTTGGTCCTCGTCCGTGTCTCGTCCGGTGAAGTCTTTTAGCTCGGACGTGGCCGACATTCGCACCCTCGTGATCGCTCCCGAATCCGAATCAAACGCTTGGGCCGAGGCCATGTGGGCTCGGCGAGCCATCCCCAGGTCCAGGTCATCCGGATCGTAGTGGTACTTGGCCGACTTGACGGATTCCATATCCACGTCGCTGAGAGACAGCTTCCTATTCGTTGGCCGACGTCCGGTCCGGCGACCTGTCTGGCGGCTTGGCGGGGCGGCATGGGGTTCACTCTGCTTGGACTGCACCGACTCCATGTCTTCGTCACTCGGCTCCCTCGCATAGTACTGGACTGGCTCGGACGCCTGCGTTCCACGACGAGCCGGCTGGTCCGGTGACTTCGGACTGCCGCGGCTGGCGCTCAGCCGACGTTGCTCTTCCAAGTATCGCTCCATCATCGCCGAAAACATGTTTTGCAGGTGATCCGGCACCTGAAGGCTCTCCTGGGGGGCGGATTGAGGGGCGACTTGGGGGGCGGCCGGGCTGCCGGATCGACATTCCTTTTTGATCCGCCCATCCGCGTCTTCGTCTTCCACCTTCGGATCTGGATCCGCCGTCGCCGTTCGCCAGGCCTGTTCGCTGTACTGGCTGGCGTTCTTCCGCTCGGGCGTACCCGGATCCTCACGTCCTCCAAGCCTCATGGCCGTCGCCACACGCGCTGCTCCCCTTGGGCCAAGCGTCATGCGGGTGATACCCACCGATGAGTCGGATGAGTCCGCTTCCGAAGGGGCAGACTCGTACTGCGAAGAACCCGAGTGTATCCCGGCCGGTCTGCTTGCTGCCGGCGGCGTGGACGGCGCCACTCCAGTCGTGGCTGTCATCTTCTTCGACGGCGGCGAACAGCCCATTAGCGGTACCAAGCGGTCGTGCAGTGCGCTGGACGCCTCCTTCAACTTGTCCACCTTCAGATCAAACAGCTCGTTCGGATCAAACACGCCGGTGTTAATGCCGGCTTGTTTGAGTTGATCGAATAGTCCTCTAATAAGGGACACGTGGCCGTCTGAGAGAGTGGGGGGAGAGACGGGACCTTTCAATCCGCCTATGATCTTCGGCCGTGTTATTTTCAGCACCTTATCTGTCCGCAAGAATTGCCCCAACTCGTGAAGATGGAAAGCACGCTCCAAGTCTATATCCGTCGATAGGCCGTCCTGCTTCTCTTCTTCCTCTTCGAAACGCGGTTTGTCTTTGTGAGTCGGATAACCCAATTCCTGCCAATCCGGTTTCTTTAGGGGTAGGTGGGCCAGATCGCGACTTGGTCCCGATCCGGCCGGCTTCCCACTCCGGTCGTATCCGACTTCCGCTTCTTCTTCCTTAATTTTTTCTTTTATATCCATAATATGCATTTGTTTGTTAGGATCATGGTCGAGACCATGATCCTTCCTCGGACTATGGCGACTTGCACCATAATCCGATCCGGCTCCAGCCGTATAGCGGCCGGCACTACAGTGAGTAGTACCGTAATCCGGCACAGTACCGTAATCCGCCTCCGGCGTAGACTCTAGGGGAGTAACTTCTTCTTTAATGTCAACCTCGAACTCCCCCAATCCGAGGCGACCATCGCATCATTCCATCTTCAGCAGCATTGGGGGCGATATGCCTTCCCCCAATGCACCCGACACAACATCGTCAACAAATTTGACAGGTTTAGGTCTTTCGCCCGCTAAGGACTCGCGGTGATATCCAGGGTCACCAAGAGATCCGGGCACGCGCACCATTGTGGTGTAGTCGCTCTCAGAAAATCTTCCTGAGACGCGAACACCCACGGGGGTCCCAGACGACTGACTATCGGAGGGGGTACTCCGTCCATCCGAGTCATTATCCGATCCGGCATCCGGCCGGCTGGATCGGTCACTTCCATCCGCTTGATCGTGACTACTCGGGTGTTCCATGTTGAAAGCTCACCTTGTGTACCCGTCAGTACTGGGGGTTTGCTCTCTTGGTGGACCCTAGGGCGAAAAGTGTAAAATCCGTCGAATAGGGAGATGAGGGTTAGGACTAGGGGTAGCTCCTGGGCGGGAATCGTCACCGGGGAGCTCGTCGGGCAATATACTTGAACTTTGTATAGTGCCGGCTGGACCGAGAATAATCAATCGGCCAGCTAAACCAATAATAATGAAGGGTGAATCCAAACGTGTATGTAAAGGGGATCCAAATATAACTCCACACTCTTCCACAGAAGGCCAAAATGTCACCACTTCCCAATACTTAATACCGTGTTCAAAACACGGGCGACTTGAGGTGAGTATACGAAGACGCCGCGACTCCCGGTCAGGGGACTTCCGGTGGGTTAACTTAACCTTCCCCGGGCAAACCAATAACAGCAAGAGGGGACCTTGTTAGCCCTCCGCTGTGAACCAATAAAAGCGACTTGTGTCTAAGAAAGCGAAACGTATACTAATTTATCCCTATATTCAATACTCCCTTTTGTGTAACCTACCCCAAATAGCCCGGCCGACCAGTCATTTCTCTTACCCGAGGTTGGCTACGATTTTCGTGTATCCGCCTGGCCGGTACACCACCCCAGATGGTACCAACCCGGCCGGTACACCGAACCCAGCTGGTACCAAACCGGCTGGTACATTGTACCCGGTCGGCTCGGCCGGATGGCCATCCATCCGAGCTCCCAGGCCGCTGGCGCTAGCACTTCCTTGGCAGCTTCTCATCCGATCCGGGTGCCTCCTTCATCCGCTAGAACACTCATCTTCCTTCAGGATCCTTTCACTCATACCTTCCAAACAATCCGCCACCAATCCGCCCCTCGGCCGTCTGCTATCCGCGGTCGTTCCGTCCGCTTTGCCCGCTAGCGCAACTATCCACGCCTTCTGTCACGTTCGTCCGGCCTGATCCCAAGCCTAGCGCCGTCCGGCCGCTCGTAGATGCGTCCGGCGGCCCTCAGATCGCGTCCTCTATTGACCGGTCCGGGCATCCAGCTAAGGACGACATTTAAACCAATCAGGTGGGGGCGTCCACTATCATTAGTCCGATAATTTCTGGAACACTTCACCACAATGGCGACCGGCTTTCCTTGATCCGGGTTAAAACGTGACTTGAACCTGCCTGCTCCAACTGCTGCCTTAGGGCCTCGCTTCTTTGCTCTTTGATAAGTACGTAGCGTCAGCTCCAGCTCCGTGGTATTCCTCAATCGCAGTAACGCCAGCTGGTCCACCAGCTCCCGATCGTCCAACGTGCTGATTAAATGCTCCACACGTTCCCGGGCGCCTTCCGACCGGTTGACATCTTCTTTAACCGGTATGTTCGCCCTCATGCCAGCGACATTTAGACGATGGAGGTATTCCAGAGGGATCTCGTCTGCCCGCTTCTTGGTGTGGACATATTGGCGCGCTACCGACATCCCGATCCGCAATGTTGCTCTCCAAAAGCTTCAACTAGTTCCCTCCAATCATCTCGGACATCCTGGCTGAGCTGCTAGATCCAGTTTTTAGTCGGACCCTTCATCAAGTCTCCGAAGATCAGGCACTTCTCATAGTCCAGCGTCCGGTCTCTGAGGAATGCTGACTTCGTCTTGCTCAGCCATCCTCGGGCTTGGTCATCATACATGTCCCGTCCAGTGAAATCCTTCAACTCGGAGGTGGCTGACATCCGCACCCTGGTAATCGACCTTGAGTCCGGATCAAACGCTTGGCTGAGGCCACATTGGCTCGGCGAGCCATCCCCAGATCCAGGTCATCCGGATCATAGTGGCATCCTGGCTGACTTGACGGATTCCATATCCACGTCGCTGAGAGACAGCCTCCTATTTCGTCGGCCGTCCCGTTCGGGCGACTTATCCGGCGGCTTGGTGGACGGCACGAGGCTCACTCTGCTTGGACTGCACTGACTCCATGTCTTCGTCAATCGGCTCCCTTGCCTAGTACTGGACTGGCTTGAGCGCCCGACTCCCACGACGATCCGGCTGATCCAGTGACCCCGGACCGCCGCGGCTGGCACTCACCCGACGCTTTTCTTCCAAGTATTGCTCCATCATCGCCAAAAACATGTTCTGAAGGTGGTCCGGCACTTGAGGGCTCTCCTGAGGGTCTACTCGCGGGGCGACTTGGGGGGCGGCTGGGCTGCCAGATCGAGATTCCTTCTTAATCTGCCCGTCCACGTCTTCGTCTTTTGACTCTGGATGTGCCGTCGCCGTCCGGGTCTGGACGCTGTGCTAACTGGCTTTCTTCCGCTCGGGCGTATCCGGATCTTCATATCCTCCGAACCTCATGCTCGTCGCCACACGCGCCGCTCCCGTTGGGCCAAGCGTCATGCGGGTAATGCTACCGATGAGTCAGTTGAATCCGCTTCTGAAGGGGCAGACTCGTACTGAGAAGAACCCGAGTGTAATCCGGTCGGTCTTCCTGCTGCTGGCGGCGAAGGCGGCGTCACTCCAGTTGTTGCTCTCTTCTTCTGTGACGGAGAGCAGCCCACTAACGGTACCAAGCGGTCGTGCTGTGCGCTGGATGCCTCCTTCAGCCTGTCCGCCTTCAAATCGAACTACTGGTTCAGATCGAAAGCACCGGTGTTGATGCCGGCTTGTTTGAGTTGATCGAATAGTCCTCTAATAAGGGACACGTGGCTGTCTATGAGGGATAGGGGAGGACGGACCTTTTAACCCGCTAGGATTTTCGGTCGTGTTTCTCAGACCCCATCCGTCGCAAACTGCCCAACTCGCGACGGTGTTGGCACGCTCCAGGTCGGTGTCCTAACCTTCTGTGATAGGCCGTCCAGATTTTCTTCGTCTTCTTCGAAGCGAGGCCTATCGTTGCGGGTTGGATAATCCGGCTCCTGCCAATCCGGCCTTTTTAGGGGTAGGCGACCTGGATAATGACTTGATCCTGATCCAGCCAGCTTCCCACACCGGTCGTATCCAGCTTCCGATTCTTCTTTCTTTATTTTTTCTTTCTTTTTTGATATTCATAATATGCATTTGTTTGTCGGGATCATGGTCGAAACCATTATCCGATCCGGCCCCAGCTGGGTCATAGTGGCCGGCACTATAGTGAGTAGTACCGTAATCCGGCCCAGCCGGGGCCTCTAGGTAATTAACTTCTTCTGTTAATGTCGACCTCGAACTCCCCCAATCCGAGTCGACCATCGCATCCTTTCATCTTCAGCAGCATTGGGGGAGATATGCCTTCCCCAAATGCCCCCGACACAACGTCTTCGACGAATTTGACAGATTTAGGTCTTTCGCCTTAGATGGACTCGCGGTGATATCAAGGGTCACCAAGAGATCTAGGCACGCGCACCATTGTGGTGTAGTCGCTCTCAGAAATTCTTTCTGAGATGCGAACACCCACGGGGGGGCCAGATGACTGACTGTCGGAGGGGGTACTCCGTCCATCCAGGTCTTGATCTGATCCGACATCCAGCCGGCTGGATCAGTCACTTGCATCACCCTTGTTGTGACAAATTGGATGATCCATATTCAAAAAGTTCACCTTGTGTACCCGTCAGCACTGGCGGTTGCGCTCTCTTGATGGACCCTAGGGCAAAAAGTTAAAAGTCCGTCGAATAGAGAGACGAGGATTAGGACTAGGGGTAGCTCCTGGGCGGAAATCTTCACCGGGGGGCAGGATTGACAATATACTTGAAGTTTGTATACTTCGGGGGCTGGACCGAGAATAATCGATCGGCCAGCTAAACCAATGATACTAAAGGGGTAAATTCAGTCGTGTACGTAATAGAGAATCCAAATGAAACTCCACAATCTTCCACAGTAGGCCAAAACGTTACCACACTTTCCAATATGAGATATACCGTGTTCAAAACACGGGCGACTTGAGTTGAGCATATACAACGCAGCGACTCTCGGTCAGGGAATTTCCAGTGGGTTATTTTCCCGGGCAAACCAATAGCAGCAAGAGGGCCTTGTTAGCCCTCTCCTGTAAACCAATGAAAGCGACTTGTGTCTAATAAAGCGAAACGTATACTGATTTTTATCCCTATGTCCAATACTCCCTTTTGTGTAACCTACCTCAAATAGTCCGGCTGGATAGTTGTGTGTCTTACCTGAAATAGCCCAGTCAGTCTCACCCGGATCTCATTTGTGTGACGTACACCAAACCAGCCGGATCGGCCGGATGCTCATTTATGTACTTTACACCAAACCCCGCACGGCCGGATGCTCTTTGGTGTATCGTACACCAAAACCATCCGGCTTCGCCTGGATAGCCATCCATCTAGGTCCCCTTAGCCGCTGACGTCAACTATCCCTGAGCAGCTTAACGTCCACCTCCGTCGTCCCTTTCGCCTTCCACAAAGGTCCAGCCGTCTTCAGGCGCGGACATCCTTCAGACCATCCGTCCCTCGGTGAACCACCATCGACAGCCGTCCGGTCCACCTCTGACTAACCCGGTTCCAAGTCCCTTGATCACGCTCACCTAGCTTGACTCCGTGCCTGGCACCCTTCTGCCGCCGGATAATACACCCGGCATGTAACAGGGCAACTGTTACGCGGCTTACACTGTGAAATTGCAGTGAGGAAGCGTGCAATTGAGTAGGACCAAATGTAAATTTGGTCCTCCTTAGTTTACCTTAGATAAACTTTAACAAAGACTAATTAATTTATTCATTAATCTCTTAAAATATATATATATTATATATATTCTTAAGGCTTACTTGTGTGATAGAAGTAAGTTTAGGAGTGAATATTTATGGTGGTTTAGAGTTAATAACTATAATTAAATCTAAACTAACCGTACAAACATGTAGTATAAAGCTGGTCAGAATGATATTTCTATCATTCGATTACTTGTTAGATTCGACAATGATATCAGAATCTGTTTTCAAGGTGGATTATAACACTTATAATCCAATATTCTCATTTTAGACACTAAGTCTGAAATTTAACTGTGATATTTCTACTTAAATATCACTTATGTAACGGCACCCCATTACATCACCCCCCACTCAAGCTGGTTGGCCAATAATATAAAGTAATATTGGCCAATCGGTTGGTGGCACTTGTTGGTCATAACGATATTTGTTATCAACCACAAACGACCATAAGAGAACAAATGGTCGACAAACGCAGCGGCGCTCTTAAAGGCGCTGCCGATACTGCGAAAGCAGCTTCCACCTCTGCATCACGTGCAGAGGTGTCTTCGAATGCCGACGCTACGAATGTAGCGTCGAAGAGGAAGACCAAGCCGAGAGACCCATTCTCTCTCGTAGTAGACGCTGCGGAAGCAGTGTCTAAGAGAGGGCGGGAAGAAT
>MIQA02017927.1:0-15850 GCA_001887855.2 Sclerospora graminicola | reverse complement strand
CGTCCATTGCCGCCATCCCTTTGAGAAACTCGTTGTTTGGTGTTAGCCAGTCATCTTGTAACAGAACTTCTGTGAAGTGAATAACGTATCGGCAGGATTGTATTGATACGCACTCTCGGGGTTTAACGACCACATATAAAGCACCCGCATATCCTTCTTTCAGCATCTTCTGGACAGTGAAATCTGTCGTCCGCATCGTAGTCTTTAACGGATGTGCGTCTTTACTATACAACCCGGCAAATTCGCCCATGACCATGGCAGAAGTCTTGTCCGCTTGAAGCAAATAGCCAAACATGGCGTCCATTGTCTTCTCGACATTATACCTCAACGTCTCATCATCGATTTCAACATATGTCTTGAATGCACCTGGAGCCTCTTGGGCAGATGTTGAGGCATAGAGATACCAGGCAGGATACACGCCTGTATTATAGTAATGAGGCGCCCAGACGATTTTATTCTGCTTGTTAAGCACTGGAGGTTCGTTCTCGAGGCCAGCACCACACCAATCATAGTAGATGTTTGTCCTACTTCCTAGCGTCATCGTCCCTGACCCAGCAATACCTTCAACAAACGCGAGCCAATTCGGACAGCCTTCGAGCTTGCGATTCCCAATTAACGAGGCCCCCCTTTGCCAGTCTGGAGCGGCGCCTCCCCACGAACATTCGTGTGGTTCATTCTTCAGATCGAGGCCAATAATGTTCCAGTACTTGGACATGCACAAGTTTTGAGATAAAATGTCAACTGCTTTCAAGAATAGAGCTTCACTCACATCCAATTGTTTGCTAAACCAGGCACCGCCTGATTTCTTGGGGTCTAACGTATGGAGACTAATGAGGACAGAGATTTGACGGTATCCAAGTGCTTGTTCGGTTGGTGTTTAAATTGATGAGCAATTTTTCTGGTGCAACGTCGTTGTCGATGTGTGTGCATGGTGGGTAAAGCTAAGCTATAGGATGCTCAATACAGTATCTATTTTTGACGGACATGTCAGAAATTAGGATTTGTCACTCCGACAATTAATCTGTAAATGCTTCTATTAGGGAGTTTCATACATCTGTTTTTTTCACTTATATCTCAACAAGAAATTAGTCGAGAAATCGAGCAAGAAATCGACCGCGAGAGACCGATTTCTGGGCTGAAATTTCTAAGCGGCTGGATTTTCAAAACCCTGTAAATAACATTCAAGCGTTTTAGACAGGTGAATTGGATATCACAGTGGGTGCACGTATTGTATTTTAAGATGTGCAAATCATACTTAGAGAAATATATGTAAATACAGAGGGGACAGAAATTTGGTGAAAGATCAATTCCCATTTTTGTCCATGACAGAATCCAGAGCATTGAATGAGAAATTCGCTCGATCTTTTAACCAATTTCTGCCTGAAAAATCGGATGTCTGAAACCCCCTATTATGACCAATAAAAGGCAAATAAAAAATTTCCACGATCCTGGGGTACGGAATAGTAAAAAGCATGGTACGGAATAGCCCCGCCCCAAAAATCTTCGCAGATACCCACTGGATACCCATCCTGGAGAAACATACTGTAAAAGAGCAGCCCCCCATCCCCCTCTTTTTTCTTTTCCTCAGAACACAACATACAATGCCTCCCAATAAGAGACAGGCCATCTCCTTGGAAACCAAACTGGCACTCCTGGCCTACAAAGCAAAGAATCCTGCTGTCACCCATGACCAACTCAAAGAGAAGTTTCGCCTGGTAAGCCGCAAGACAGTCACTGGCATCCTCAGCAAAAAAGATAAGTATGTTGCTGCAGCCAAGGAGCTTGAGGGAGATCAAGTCTCTCAGCGTAAGAAGTTGCGCGACAGTGAATACCCAGAGGTGAGTGCTTCTGCTGGTTTTGTGTATAGTACAGTATGCTGCAAATGACTCAAACCTTCTGTATTTCAGCTTAACAGGGCAGTCAAGATCTGGTTTGTGCAGATGAGGGCCAACAATGTGATCCTCACTGATGGACTTATGACGCAGAAGGCCCTCCACTTCGCTACAGCCCTGGGTATCAACACGCCTGACAAGAAGGAGTTTTCTGCATCTGATGGCTGGCTCCAGAGGTTCAAGAACCGGCACAAGATCTAGTCCTACCGTCTCCACGGAGAGGCTGAGAGTGCACCAGTCCAGGATTTCCCAGCATTCCGCCTTCAGCTCCAAGATGTCATTGGGGATTTTTCCCTGGTGGATGTCTTCAACTGCGATGAGACGGGACTGTTCTTCCGCATGGCTCCAAACAAGACCCTGGCTCAAGAGGCTGGCAAGGGTTATAAGAAGGACAAGGCAAGGATCACTGTCCTACTGGGATGCAATGCTGCAGGTATGTCATGCTTCCTTTCCGCAAAAGACAAGCAGTGTAGCTGACTTGTTTGCCAGGCACAGAGAAGCTCAATCCCCTTGTCATTGGGACAGCTGCAAAGCCACGCTGCTACCTGAACATCGACATGAGCAAGCTTCCGCACGTCAAGTACTTCCACAACAAAAAGGCCTGGATGAAAGGCGATGTCTTCAAGCCTTGGATCCTGGAGCTCAACCGCCACTTCAGACGTCAGAACCGCAAGATCCTGCTGCTCCTTGACAACGCCAGCCCTCACAGTGTAGATGAGTACGAGGATCAACTGACAAACATAAAGGTAGGTTCTGTGTGTCTCTGCCTCCTGTTAGGCTCTTCTGCTAACCATTTGTCAGGTCCACTTCCTTCCGCCCAATACTACCTCTCATCTCCAGCCAGCTGACGCGGGAATCATTGCCAACTTCAAGGTCAAGTACAAGACACGGTATCTCGAGTATCTCCTCGACAAGTATGAGTCAACAGGCGACCACCCCTTTGAGCCAAAGAGCAAGTTCACCATTCGTCAAGCAATCGACATGCTCGTCGAGTCTTGGGATGATGTGCAGCAGTCTACCATCCGCCATTGCTGGGAGAAAACTGGCATTCTTCCTACTCAAAGCCGCATGGACATCAGGTCCCTCCTCAATGACAAAGACATCAACCCCGTTCAGCACATTGCAGCTCTTCTGGTAAGGATTCCCCAGCATGACATTGCCACTACCATGGATGCACAAGCCTACCTCGAGATCGACGCTACACTCCCAGTCATTGAGCACCTCTCTGATGAGGAGATTCTGCAGGAGGTGGTGCCTAGCCAGGCAGGTGTGGAGGCTGTGGAGGAGGATGACGGCAGCGGGGATGAGAAGGAGCCTGTTCAGGTGTCCTGGGGACAGATGCAGGAGGCTGTTGACACCCTGTTGGCTGGAATGGAGGGAAAGGCAGCTGAGTTTGGAGAGGTTGAAGAGGTGGACAAGCTCCTTCGTCGCTTTAAGCGCTTCGTCATATCCAGCAAGGTGGCAACGTCAAAGCAGAAAACTCTTGATGATTTCCTTAGTGAAAACAAAGGCAAAGGACGTGCCGAGAAGGTAGAATCCACTTTAACATAGTCTCTCAAGTCAAAATGAAGATTTTTTGCCTATAACAGCCATTACAGCCTACATATCTCCAATGCTGTTATACGCAGATAACAGCCGTTCACTATAGTGTGGTGGAGCGGATTTCCAAATCCATGACCGAAGTCTTGGGTGGAATCCGGATACCCACTGGCCCGGACGACCAACTATCGGAGGGGTACTCCGTCGATCCTGATCAGCATCGGAATCAGATGAATCACCATTGTGGTGACTGATCTGATCCTCCCGGTCATCTGGCCGGTCTTCATGCTCGTCAGGATCTATGTTTAACTTCATTTCACTTTGTGTACCCGTCGATCGGGGCTGATTACACTCACTTAGGTGGACTCGGTGACGAAAAGGATGATCTTGATCAGGTCGGAGGGTTTGACCTTCTCGAGACGGGGGGTGTCCTCGGTGGAAATCTTCACCGGAGAGCGGGTTGGGGTCGACACTTATTCAGTATCTAGGCACTGATCAGGAAAGTTCGTCTGATCAGGCCAGCCAATGAGAGAGAGAGATAACGAAACCAAGAAAACGCGAATCAATCCACGATCTTCCACAGTAATCCACAAACGTTATCTCCACAAAACCTTTTCCAATATTATTAACGTGTTCCAAACACGTGCGCGTGAGGGTGAGGTTAGATCGCCTAAAAACAAACCCGTCGGGGGCCTTCCGGTAAGCCAAAATGCGTCTAAGCGCGTCTTAACCGGGAAATAGTTGAGCAAGAGGGGACTAATCAACCCTGTACTCCCAATGACCGCACACGTGGCGGAGCGACTCTTTGCTTTAGGGGGAAAATCAAAACCTGTTATTATATATGCAATGTCCTATACCTGTGTACCGTACATCAACTCATGCCTAACTTATACTTCGAACCTATTTACTTCGTCGCACGGTTGCGTAACACCCTCTTGCCCATCCTGGCTGCACCTTCAAGCTGATCTGTACCACTTCTGCCCTGATCACGACCCGACTCTTCAAAAGATCTTCAACCCATCCCGATCTTCAACAAACGACCTTGAAACCACTTGAGACCTCCTCTTCAGCACTTGTCCACTTCATATATAGTCCGACCAAACCGAGAACTTACTTGCCCTTGCATCTGAACGCTGATCAGAGGCTGATCATCCCTGATCACGATCGGCATAGTGATCAAACGAGTGATCAGGTGGTGATCAGGCTGATCAGCCCTTGATCACCTCGGGAACGTTCCGGGTCATCATCATCACGACTCAATTCATCTTCTAAGCCATACTTCCGACCTTTATACTCCGTCAGGACAGCCGTGTAACACCGATCTCGGCTGATCGGGCCTGATCAGGCCTTGCTACGTCATCTTCGGACCAACCAAGGGTTCTCATCACTCACACAACCTGTCACTCCACATGCCCGACTTCATTCCACATCTAATCTTCATTGCTCGGGCATGGTAGGCTGATCAGGCCGTAACTTTGTGTCATGATCAACTTCAACCACTATACCATTCAGAGATCGGCTGGTCACCTGCCCTTGGTACGTCATGTCAACAGTCACTCTTTTCTTATTACATCCACGGGAACTCTCTTAGTTACTGTAGTAACGATCGTGATCGTGATCTCCATCATTCCGTCAGTGTCTGGGACTGGGCTTAACGACAATACTTGGCTGATTTCTCCACGTCGTGAATATCCGTTGTCCGCCACCTTTTCTTCTTAACCGTGATCAACCTTTTTCCACCCATCAACCGTCATATGTTGATGGGTGTTCTATCGTCACCAATCAACGGCCATGTGTGGTCCACTTCAGTCCCAATATTTTCGATCGCTTTATCACAGCCGCCCCTGAGACTAACTGCAGCCGCACAACGACTGCAGTTCGACTCACTCACTTTTAAACTTCCTCTCTGGCGATCACCATGGCCGACGCAAGCCAATCTCCTCTTCCTTCTTCGTCTTCTTCGGCTGCCCGCTTGATCGCTTCTTCGCCTTCCGTTTCCAGCTCGGCTACTCCTGCGATCGCCCCGATCACGACTTCTACGCCGATCACGACCAGCCTCATCCGTCCGACAACTGCTCTCGCTTCGTATCGACCGTCTTGGAATCTTCCCGCTCGACCTCCATCAGATCGCCCTCTCCGTTCCTTGGAGCAGCTCGCTCGCCTGATAGATGGATCGGGTCCATTCACGTTGGGGCCCGTGGAGGCTTGTCGGCTACGGTCGGAACTCCGAAGTGCAATTCCCGAGTTGGTTTCTCTGTACGATACCAACCGGGCACTTACCGCTGAGTTATCCGACCGTCGGATCGCGGCTGATTCCTCGGCACGTGATTCCGCTGATCTGGCTGCCCAGCTATTGACTGTCCGGCTAGATCATGACCGGCTTGGCCAAGAGCGTGATCAACTGTCGGCTGACCTCGCTGCTTTGCGACTTTCCAAGCCTTCGGACACCGTCGCCTCTTTACAGTCGCTGATCGACTCGCTGACTATCACCATCCGCGATCAGGGTACGTTCATCTCATTCACTTCTTCTGTAATCCGTATTTGACTCTCCATGTTTATTTCCAGATGAACGTATTGAGGCAATGAAGAATTCGATGGTCGAGATGGTAGATCATCTACAACGCATCGATGATCACCGTCTCGACCGTGATCAGCTGCTGCACGACAAGATCCGCACTGCCGAGGATGTAGAGCGTCGGGAGGTCGAGGCTCGCTATTCGGATGAGCAGGTCCAGCTCTTGGCCAAACAACTTTCTGACTCTCGCATCGGCCGCACCGACATACAGAAAAGGTTGTGCGAGAGTCGGAAAGTGGCTGAAGATTGCCGGCGCGAGCTTAATCTTGCTCGGGTCAAACTTGAAACCCTGGAGCTCGATGATCGCGCCTGGCTTCAGCATAACGCTGACCTGAAAAACCTCGCGGTGCAGACCATGGATAGGTGGACCAAACCAGACATCGGTTCAGGTTCAGTTCGGACGGCCTTACAACGGCTTCCTGGGTTGATCAGCTCGTTTACTCCATCTGGCACACTGCCACAGTCTCCGGAGTCTGCCCCGCCTTCGCCCGCGTCCTCCGTCGCTTCTTTGCCTGTCCGCAGTGCTGATCAGCCCGTGATCAGCACCTCAAGAGCCTCCGCGTCATTTCAAACTCGTTCACCGGCAACTCCAAGATCAGCACCTTCGGCCTCGAGTTCTGGGAAGCGTAAGCGGACCAGCTCGTCGAAGCAAAAGATGATTCCCGCCAAGCGATCACGTCTTGTGATCGACTCGGATGACGAATCGACTGATCTGGACGAGAGGACGTTGTCTGTTCTGGCCCGATCGCGCAGCACTGATCGCCGTACGCAAGCACCAAGTTATTCCGGCGTAAATTCGTTGGCCCAGGCCGTTACTTTGTTGGAGTCAGATGACGCCGATGACGATGATCTCGAGGAGGAACAACCGGCTCAGGCTGATCCTGACATTCCTCCGGCGGCCACTGGGGCAGCGATCGCCCCGCCGCTCAATTTCACGGGCGTCTTCATCCCGGCGGATCGATCGTCGGTCGGAGAAAACGACTACAGTTACAATCCGAACCAACCGTTCATGGATCTGTATGTCGTCATGCAGGGCAAGCCGACTTCCGTTCACATGGCCACACGGAAACCTTGGAGTGCTGATCAGGTCTGGGATCTGACGCCTCGGGTTCTTGAAGTGCGGCAGAAACTCGTTCCTCGCTTGTGGTCCCGCCCGCCAGGCTGGATATTTCCGACCAGATTGTCGGCGCCCAAAGACAAGCAGTGGCAACCAAGGGTGCTGACCAGAGGTGCTATTGAACTTCTGATCGATTCAGCACCCTGGGATGTCCTCCTGACACCCATGCCCGGGCTGGCGTTTCCTGATCGCCCTTGGTTTGTCGAGCTGCAGGGACGCTTGGCTTTGTATTACCAGGAGCACGTGCAAGCAATATGGGAGGCGACTCACCATTTCCCGATCACGACGGCGATGCGCAAGGACGCGTGGATCGAGCATTACCATCATGCTCGCAAGCGTCGACGCACCAAAGCCGGGGCTGCTTGGGCCACGATCTGCGATTATATCGTCGACGGAATCCTGCACGGCGAGTGTGATCTGGACGTTTTCCTGTTCCCTGGCGTCCTGCATTTACCTGTTCGTCGAGCGGGATCGCGAGGACTCAAGGCTGACGGCGGGGATTGGTATCCCGGTTATGGGCATATAACTCCGGTCGCCACACTGCGTGATTGCTTGCTCTGGACCGATCAGCAGGAACCTTGGCGAAACCAGTTTCGATCAAGTCCCATGGATCATCCAGGGTACACGGTTTCTCGCCTGCGCACTAAATATGGCCTGTGATCGTCGTGATAACCAACTTCTATTTCGTTTTCCATAATCACTAATATATCACGACGTTTCTTGATGATTTTCGCATTCCACCTTCGTATATCTTGTTCATGTCTCATTATCGCTTCCATCTTGTATGTCGATCGCTCTCATGCGTACAGGTATAATTCTTGAGTAATATATGTATGTATATGCATCCGTTTCTTCCAAACCAGTCCAACCGCCCTGATCTCCACTTGCCCGATCATCATATTTGCTGATCAGTCACAATGTGTCAACCCAGGCTATTGAGATTCCTGGTTACCCTCTTCGTGGGTTTGCATCGCTTCAAATCGATTCCGTCTCACCCGATCACGCTCAAATTCTCTTAATAAAGCTCCACAGTTCAGATCACGCTCATCTATCCACTCGGGATCGTCATAACTCTTCCAACGAACCAAGTATTCACGGTGGGTTCGGCCAAATCGGGTCTTCTTACCTGATCGGGTATCCAAAACCCTCTCCACCTCGAATTCGTTCGGATCCAACGCTCTTTCCCAACTATCTTCGGGTAAGAGAGCTTTGTCAAAATCAAACTTTGGCTGATCATCGCATGACAGCCTAGTTTTAGGCCGATCAGGGTATTCTCGAACCAGTTTCAACTTCGACAAGTGGACGATCGGGAAGACTCCATAATCGGTACCTGCAGTAATCAGCCGAGCGGCATGATCACCGATTAGTTCGGCTATACGGAACGGTCCATGCCACCGATGCGCTAACTTCTTGGCATATCCCTCTTTCACACGATCCAAGTAAAGCCAAACTCTTGATCCTGGCTCGATATTGTGCGGATCGGCCTGATCATTGTTCCGATCAGCTCTTTCTTGGATGGCTCTTTGCAATCGTTCGTTGACTTGTTCCCGCGCATGTTGGTAGTGCCGCTGGAGCCCCATACGCCATCGACGAGCTTCGCGATCTCGACCTCGTGTGCAACCAACAGGGATCACCGATTCAATGGTAGATCGGGGGTCCCAACCATATCCCAGATAGAATGGAGTATCTCCCCTGATCCGATCAAAAGAGGAATTTAATGCAAACACCAGTCTCTCCGCATATTCATCCCAATCTTGTTGCGCGGAGTCTGCGACATACATCTTGATAGCCCTGGTCAACGTTTGTACCATCCGCTCGGCTTTACCATTCGCCTGTGGACGGTACGCCATGGTCGCGCTCTGTTTCTGGCCAAGCATCTGATTAAAAGATCGGAACACTTCGGCCATAAAACCTGGTTCACGATCATGCCTGATCACTTCACTGGCTCCAAACCGTCGGAACACACATTCTTCGTAACTGCAAGCGACTTGTTGAGCCGTTCGAGTAGATCCCGCTTTCGCGATCACCAATCCCGTGAACAGATCAGTCCAGATCAGCAACTCGGTATTGCCCTTGAACGATTTTGGGAGGGACGGTATGTGATCCATCGCGATCACTTGGAAAGGGTAGGTCGCCTGGATATTTCCAGGTGATCTCCCCCGGATATTTGGCATACCTTTTCCAGTTTCGCAATCCGTACATGTTCCAACAAACTTTTGTATACTTCGATATAATCCTCTCCAATGGAAATGTTTACGGATCCTGTGATACGTTCGTCCTACGCCCTGGTGGCCACCCTCCAAACTAACATGATAATGGTGTAAGATATCAGCTTGTAAAGTCTCCGGGATCACGAGTCTTGCCGATCGGTCCAAATCCGCATCGGCCTGATCACTGCATAGTAAAACAATAGATCATTTTCGTCGATCTCGTAGTTAGACGCGATCTTGGCACAATCTTTTGCCTCACTCTGGCTCAGCTTCTCCAGATCACCCTTTAGAAACGCCTTCAAATCAACGATCCATTTTTCCTCGTCTTGAGCCTTGAGAATTCTTTCGATCCGCATCTCTTGTACTATTTCCTCTGTCAGGCTTTCTCGAGAGGGTGATCTGTTGGGTGGTGATCTGGTTCGTGATCTCGTCGTAATCAAGATCTGGGCTGCTTCCTTTTCATCTTCCACACGGATCAGCTCAGGCAGCCTATTGATCTCCACCAGTTCTTCCAACAACGCTTGATCAGTGACTATCGATCCGGCCTGATCACGCATAGCCATAGTTGCTAAGTGATCTGCACTCCGATTCCAATCACGTTTCACATGCAAAAGATCATGTCTTGGCCATCCACGTAAAGCTTTCATAACGCGATCGCTCAGTAGTTTCAAACGCGGCGCTTTACAGTCGATCTCTCCAGTGATCTGCCGAATCACCAGGTTTGAATCTCCGCATATGATTACTCTTCCGATCTTTTGCTCTTGCAAGAGATCCAAACCTAGCAGCAGACCACGATATTCAGCCTCATTGACCGTGATACCCGGAGTATAATCTGAACCGGCCGATATAACAGTCCATTCAGGCAGTTTCCATAACAACGCGCTATACGCCCCTACACCTTTCTTCACACTCGCTGATCCGTCGAAGCTTACAACGATCAGATCTTCCTCCGAGCCGACGATCGGTGGGGGTATAGTGATCGATTCACGTGGTTGCTTCCGAGGAGCGACCTCGATCAGGGCTTCATCGACTTCTGATCGAGGCGTGATGCTGGCTGCCAGCGTTCCAAGAATTTCTTCTTCGCCCTTGGTGTACTTAATGATCTCCAAAGTCCACTGAGATAACACTGCTGCCCATCGCCCCAGTCTTCCATCTAAACCATTCGCGGATAGTAACCACGCCAGACTAGATCGCTTGGATAATACCTTAATTGATCTAGTTACCAGCATAGAGTAGCAAACATCCAATACACGTAATAATGCTAGCACTTCCTTATCCACAATGCCATAGTTAACTTCATTCGGTTTTAATGTTCGGCTTGTGAACGTCACCGGGCAATAAACTCCATCGTGATCTTGGACCAGTGCGGCCGATATTGCCCATTTACTGGCATATAGGATCACCACGGGAATCTTCTCCGGATCGAAGTGTTTCAGTATCGGCGTCGAGATCATCTTCGCCTTTAACATACTGAA
The DNA here is from genome assembly GCA_001887855.2 of Sclerospora graminicola. Lineage (NCBI taxonomy): Eukaryota > Oomycota > Peronosporomycetes > Peronosporales > Peronosporaceae > Sclerospora > Sclerospora graminicola. Next base: position 5,042 of record MIQA02017927.1, on the reverse strand, counting down.
GGCTACCATAGCGCGATTCATGTGGTCTTCTGACCCTGGCATAGTTCGATCAATCGGTGATCCAGTCTTGAAATCCGTTTCCGTAGCTTCAACTTCGTGATCAGTCTCAATTGGTGATCCTCCTACCCGATCACGTTCTCTTAGCCCATGATAATCAACTTCCTTCAGTTCATAAAGTATAGCGGCGTAAATCGAGAAGTCCTCGATAAATCTGCTATAATAATTCAGAGATCCGAGGAAGGATTGCATGGCCTTCAGTGATCGGGGAAAAGGTAAGTTGCTGAGAGCGGCCAGATCTTTCGGGTTTGCTTCCAAACCTTGGATCGACACGTTATGGCCGAGGTAAGCGACCTTGGGTTGACCCCAGAAACTCTTGACCACACTGATCGACAAATTCCAGCGCTCACAGGTGTTCAGGAGTCGTTCGACCTTATCGCATAGCATATCCCAGGATGTTGCTGTGACCAAGATATCATCTATGTATGATCGCCTTCCCAATACTGATCGGCCCTGATCTTGGTCTGGCTCACCTTCCGTAAACACGTCATGTAGATCAGTGGCTTCCCGATCAGCACTGATCTGGAAATACCCATAGAGAGCATTGTCGATCAGCCTCTGGTAGATCTGTGGGGCATTCTTTAATCCAAACGGCATCCGATTCCATTCAAAAAGCCCAAAAGGTGTAACGAAAGCCGAGATCTCTCGAGCGCGATCAGTCATCGAAACCACCCAAAAACCACTAGCCATATCCAGCGAACAAAACCATAAAACTTTATCCAGATCTTCTAATAAGTCATTGATCAGGGGCATCGGGTAGACCATCAACTTCGTGAGACGATTCACCATTCTATAGTCGATACACAATCGTACATCAACCCCATTCTTCTTAATCACAATCACGATCGGTGATGCCCACTGCGATGTTGATGGTCGGATGATCTTTGTACTCAGCAAACCCTTGATCAAATCGGATAACTTTTCCCGGTATTGAGGTGCAACTTTACGACAACGCTGAGCGATTGGCCTCGCATTTCCCACGTCTATATCACAAACAGCTCCGAATACGGCTGGAGGTAGGGCGTTACCTTTCCCCATCAGTAAGTGACGCCTCTTCCAAATGATCTTCTTTAGCTGATCGATCTGTTCGGGAGTGTTCACTTCGGGATCATCGACCTGTAAATCTTCCATGGTGACTTCTGGCATATTGGGCGATACCTTCGGTAAAACGGGCATCTGCTTCTCGATACCTTCAATGTACTGATCGCCACCTTCGTGTATGCACACTTGCTCGTCCACCTGATCTACCTTTTTCTGATCGGCATCATCTTGAATCGCCCCTTGTACGTTACTCGACCGATGGTTTACTTCGGGTTCACCCTCCTCTGCAATGAATTCAGCTGGTTCATCCTCCTTTTCTTTCTCATGATCGTGCTTGAACTCTTCATTGTCATCTCCGCTATCTGGATCCGTGGTTTTCGGTGAGCCGGGCCTAATTATACTCAATATCTGTGAACCTTCCTTGACCCGGCCTTCCCCTGTCGCTTCGATCGGTGGCCTCCTGATCAGCAGCTTGGTCGGCGTAGAATACTCCAGCTTCTCGACCATAGGTGAGATATCTTCACCCGCTAAATCGTCGTCACTGATCATGTCTGTGGTGGCTTGATAAGTTAGGTTCTGCCATTCAATGTATCTTCGTTATCCCACTGAAACATATCCGATCTGTCGGGGTACTTTCCCTTCAGGTAACCACATCCCTAAGGTCATGTCTTCGTGGATGATCAGCGGCTGATTGGATATAGTTGTGACCCTGATATAGCTTGATCGGCCGATACCTTTAACGAACGTTGGTACCCATCGTTCACCACGGGTCAGCCACAATTTCTATTGCCGATCACTTGACCGAATCATGACATCGACTGATCGATACACCCCAATATTCTCGTATTGACCCATTTTTAACATCCGTACATGAACACCATACAGAGGTCGTCGGCCAGACAACTGAATCTGCACCTCATCTGGCAGAGTCAGGGTTCCATGAGACAGGTCAAGTCGTATACCGGCTGGTACCATAAAATCCATCCCCAGTATCGCGTCTTGACCGGCTAACCGGCCAACCCAAGCATTAAAATAGTAGACCAGGGATCCTGCCAGGGTGATCTTCACACGTGATCGTCCTTCCGTCATATATGAACTCTCGCCGATCCCAACACATTCTTGCCTCTGGGTACTGTCTATACGACATCCCACCTTACGAGCAAAGGCGGAGTCGATGATCGAGACTTCCGCCCCAGAGTAAAATAAATAGTGGCTTTTTCATTGTTGATCTTTTCATTAGCTTTAGCCTGTTTAAACCACTTGTCGGGAGAGTGATACTTCCAGTATCCTCGGGATTCACCAGGCAGTAGATCCAACTCCATGATCACGTCCGAACGGGAATATTCATCCACGCTGAGACTGTGAATCGGACCTTTCATTAGATCAGCGAAGATCAGGCATTTTTCAGCTTCCGGTGTCTTGTCCCTCATAAAAGCGGACTTAGTCCGGCTTAACCAAGCCCTGGCCTGATCGTCATCCATATCTTTGCCGGTGAAATCTTTTAGTTCCGAGATCGCAGACATTCGCACTCGGGTGATCGTTCCGGATTCACTGTCAAATGCCTGCGCGGAGGCCATATTCGCCCTACGAGGCATCTCAATGCCCAGATCATCTGGATCGAAATGCTGACTGATCTCGCCTTCTGACTCCATGTCCACATCACTCCGTGGGGGTGATCGGTGAAATCGATCTTGGTGATCGGCCTGGCATATCGAACGAACAATTCCGGCTGATCGGACTGATTCCATATCCACGTCCACGGGTCTCTTGGCCGGTTTCTCAGCGGATTGATTCATGTTCGATGCTGATCGCCATGGTTGTCCTTGCCCAGGTGTGTACTGAGGTAATCCGTATTGTTCACTCGCAAATCGGTTCATCATAGTCGCGAACATGGTTCTCATTTGCTCTGGGACCTCCGGTATGTTGGTAGAGTTACTGTTGGGAGTCGGATTGTTCTGTGGAATTTCTTGAGCATCTTCAAAACTATCATCTGATCCGACTCGACCAGGTTCAGGCTTTCTTTTCCAGTTGTGCGACTCGATCTTGGGGTCAATCTGCTTGATCCCGTTCGGGCCCAACGTCATACGTGTTATTCCCAACCGAGGAGTCGGTGGATGCCGCTCCAGATTGTGATGACGATTGATATATCGACTCAATATCCATAGGATACTCAACAACTGTGATCGGTACGAAGGATCCGCGATCGGCGACTGAACCACTGGGTTCGCCCCTAGTAACGAGGCAAGGTGATCATACAGAGTTGTCATAGCCTCTCTGATCGTCTCTTGATCCAGATCGAAAAGCATATTTGTATCGAAGGCACCAGTAGTGAAGCCAACTTCGTCGATCTGCGCCAAGAGGTTCCTGATCAGATCAAGTTGACTGCCTGTGATCACCGGCCGGGTCGCTCGACCTTCAAGCTTCCCGATGATCTTAGGCTTAATGATCTACATCACTTGGTTGGTAGTCAGGAACTTGTGAAACTGTCGAAGATAGAACAGTCGTTCCACATCTTGGACAGTGGTCTTCTCGGCTGGTTCGATCTTCTTTTCGTCTTCCTCGAAGATCTTCGGTTTGGGTTTCGCATATTTTTTAGGTGGATCGCAATGACCCGCCCCCATGTTTTTTCTGTATTTTTCTTTTTTCTTCTTATGCATAGGCTCAAGGTTAACACCTCGATCCTTTCCTGGGTTATAGTCAACTTTACTATAACCCAGATCGGCCCCGATCGGGGCCATGTGGGGAGTTATTTCATCTTTAATCTCGACCTGGCACTCCACCAGACCAGGTCGATCATCGCTTCCTTTAGATATGGACAGCATCGGAGGCGATACGCCTTCCTCCAATACATCCGAAAAAAGTTTCCTCCACTTTGATTTTCACATCTTTTTCATCATCAAAGGAATCACGGTGATATCCTGAGTCACCAAGTGATCCGGGCACGCGCACCATTGTGGTGGAGCCGATTTCCAAATCCATGACCGAAGTCGTGGGCGGAATCCGGATACCCACTGGCCCGGACGACCAACTATCGGAGGGGGTACTCCGTCGATCCTGATCAGCATCAGAATCAGATGAATCACCATTGTGGTGACTGATCTGATCCTCCCGGTTATCTGGCCGGTCTTCATGCGCGTCAGGATCTATATTCAACTTCATCTCACCTTGTGTACCCGTTGATCGGGGGTGGTTACACTCACTTGGTGGACTCGGTGACGAAAACGATGATCTTGATCAGGTCGGAGGGGATGACCTTCTCGAGACAGGGGGTGTCCTCGGGTGGAAATCTTCACCGGAGAACGGGTTGGGGTCGATACTTAATCAGTATCTAGGCACTAATCAGGAAAGTTCGTCTGATCAGGCCAGCCAATGAGAGAGAGATATAACGAAACCAAGAAAACGCGATCAATCCACGATCTTCCACAGTAATCCACAAACGTTATCTCCACAAAACCTTTACCAATATTATTAACGTGTTCCAAACACGTGCGCGTTGAGGGTGAGGTTCGATCACCTAAAACAAACCCGTCGGGGCTTCCGGTAAGCCAAAATGCGTCGAAGCGCGTCTTAACCGGGAATTAGTTGAGCAAGAGGGGACTAATCAACCCTGTGCTCCCAATGACCGCAACACGTGGCGGAGCGACTCTTTGCTTTAGGGGGAAAATCAAAACCTGTTATTATATATGCAATGTCCTATACCTGTGTACCGTACATCAACTCATGCCTGACTTATACTTCGAACCTATTTACTTCGTCGCACGGTTGCGTAGCACCACCTTGCCCATCCTGGCCGCACCTTCAAGCTGATCTGTACCACTTCTGCCCTGATCACGACCCGACTCTTAGAAAGATCTTCAACCCATCCCGATCTTTGACAAACGACCTTGAAACCACCTGAGATCCGCTCTTCTAACACTTGTCCACTTCGTATCCAGCCTGACTAA
>MIQA02017923.1:0-14549 GCA_001887855.2 Sclerospora graminicola | reverse complement strand
GTTTATTTTAAAGTAAACTAAGTAGGACCAAATTACATTTGGTCCAACACAATTTGCACGCTTCCTCATTGCAAACTAACAGTGTAAGCCGCGTAACAGCAGCTCTGTTACACCTGGTAGCACTTTGTGGTCCGTCCTAACGACCACTTTTGATACGTTCCGCTAGTTAACTAGCAGTTCGAAGGTTTAAGAGCCACTAGCTGTAATGACAACAGCCAGTGAACGTGAGCGTGAGCGCCAGCTCGCGCAAGACCTAGTTATGGAGAACTTTCCTAACTGGGCACCGAGTGCTATAATGACGGTGACGGAGATGATTCGGACCATAGGGCCCGAAATCATCACTCTCCTCCGAGGCAAAACCTCAGAGGATGCTCTAGAAACGGTTTCCCGTTTCAAGAAGATGTATGTCGACCCCCAGGTGCGCAATGCAATATTGCGCAACCAAACGGCGGCGGCAACAACAGCGCCCGCATCTAATACGAGCGTTGAAGTAGTAAAGGCACGGATTCCGCCCTTTACTGGCGAAGGGGGTGAACCTCTTCGTAGATGGTTCGCAGAGGTAGAGGATGCTATCACTGCGCAAAAGATTGTGGACCCGCGGTCACAAGCTTATTTCGCCACCACATGCCTAGGCGGTCGCGCCAGGGCATGGGCGATGAGCCGCAGATCCACTGATGGAACTGCGTTTTTGACATATCAAACATTAAAAGCTGAGCTAAAGCACAACTTTGAAGCTCCAGAAATGGAACTTAGTTGCCGTGAAGAGTTCATGGAACTCAGGCAGGGCAAGTTGAGCTTACATGCGTATGCTCAGAAAATACAATATTTGTTGTCAAATATTGTATATGAACCTGTGCCTCCTGCCATGCAGGTCACCGCCTTCATGAAGGGACTGAATGACGGTCCCATCAAACAGAGTCTTTACCGGGTTCCCCCGAAGACTCTGAGCGATGCTATAGACCAAAGCATCCGGGAGGAGTTCAGCATGCGTCGCTCAGCAGCGCATGCTGGGGTTAATCGGAAAGCGCAAGCGCCTTTCGATTTTAACATGCCGCCAATACAGCATGTTAATAATAACAATAACCAAAACTTCCAATCGAGACGAAGTTCGCACTTCGTCCCGAGACACCCGAATCCGCGTTACAACGCGAGCGGAGGAGGTCCAGAACCTATGGATCTCTCAGTTGCGGTCGCCTCGACTCCGAGGCAACCGAAAAACAAAAGGTTCCTTCGCTGCAATCGATGCGCGAAAATGGGCCATTACGCTCATGAATGTATGGCGCCGCGTCCGGCACCACGCAGTCAGCGGACTGGACAGTCTGCTGGCAAGCGACATCAACAGGGCAACCCTCTGTTGATGCAAAAAACGTGAACCACCAGTAGGGGCGGGGTGCCCTACTGGACGGGTTATCTCGCATGCCGACATCGGGCATGTGAGGATAATAGCCCCGGACGGGACTATGTCCTGTCAACGTGTACAGGGTGAAGAGAAACCTCTCATTACCCTTGAAGTTAGGCCACATGGAAACGTTGTCCCCATGCGTGCTTTGTTTGACACAGGAGCGTCAAACAATTTCGTTAGAACTGAGGTACTAACGTCGTTGAACTTCGAGGAGATTGAATCTCCAAGAAGCATGTTATCAGTCCGGTTGGCAACAGGTGCCACTGTGACTATACCGAAGCGTGTTATTCGAACACGCCTCGAGTTAGACGAACTATCGTTCGAGGATGAATACATCGTCCTCGATCTTGATGACAAGTTCGATGTTATCTTGGGCATCCCTTGGATGTCCAAGCATCAACCAACGATCGACTGGGTTAACCTGTCGATCGACTGCGGCGGTCTCACAGGATCTGATCACCCTGTGGGTAATCCGGCTGTATCTTATGATACAACCGCAGCGTCAGATAGCCTGGTGGATAGCGATGGCACCACCAGATCTAATCCGACTAGATCAGCGGATGGTACACCCGCTGATCAGAGTCCAGAGGGACGCGAACGCGCGACGAACGAGTCGTTGCGCGTCACTAACGTGTGCAACACGAGTGCAAAGCACTCCCGTGTTGAAGTTACAACTACAACCGATGACGGTCGTGGTAGAGAGAATGCGCACGCGGTGGGAAACACCCACCGTGAAAAGAATGAAACCGTCACGGAAGCAAATGACTTCCGTGTCGATAATAAAGAACTCACGACTAAGAACAGTCGAGAGTCGTGAACAACATGGTAGACAGTGGTCACCATGAAGAGAAGGCCTTGTGCACGAGTGATGATCACCGTGTCACAGATCAGACAAGAGAGTCTGACCCAGCAGCTGTGTCCGTCGAGACGATCAACGTCCTGACGCAGACAGAGACCGGATTAGCTACCCAGTCTCTCACACTTGACAACCCTCCGAACTTAAGTTCAGGGTTGATGGTCCTTCCAGCGTTGAGCTGGAAGAAGTTCGTAAAGAACTTGCGAAATGATCAGATCGAACAGATCTGCGTCATTGTCGCATCTGATGAGGTTGTGGATATTCGGGAGCGAATATCCACTTTACAATTGGAAGCCAGCGGGAACGAACTCGTTCCCAATGGGAGAACGCTGAGAACGAACTCGTTCCCAGTGATCAGACCAAAGTTCAGCGCTTTGAAGCGCAGAGCTGGGAGTCGCTTAAGGCGACTTCCCCGTATTACGAAGTACTTTGGGAATATGCTGACGTATTCCCAGAAGAAGTACCTTGTGAGCTTCCCAAGGATAAGGGAACGAGACACGAAATCGATCTCGTTCCCGGCACGAAGTACTGTGTCACGCGGCAATGGCCATTGCCGCGCGATCAAGTAAAAGCAATCGATGAGTTCTTCGAAACTCGTCGTAAGGCAGGGCATGTGCGGGAGTCTACCTCTCCGCACTCCAGCCCCACCTTTTGCGTTAAGAAGTCCACTGGTGGGTGGAGAATCGTTCACGCTTTCAACAAGCTGAGCGCAGCAACGGTACCGGCGCAAACGCCGATACCGAGGAAAGACGTCATCATAGATGGCATGAGCGGGAGCACCGTTTTCAGTGCTCTCGACTTAAGGGATGGTTTTTACCAAATCCTTATGCGTGAGAAAGATATTCCTCTCACGGCTGTAAGCACTCCAAGCGGTATGCTTTGGGAGTGGCTCGTGATGCCACAGGGGCTTCGAAATGCCCCTGCTACCTTCAATAGATGCGTCACACATCTATTGCGCCCGGTGCGAGAGTTCGCGCCGAGTTACTTCGATGATGTGTTCATCCATAGCAAGGCTGAACACGGCAAAACTGATGTAGATATTCACAAAGAACATCTACGTCAGGTGCTAGAGCTTGTGCGCAAGCACAAGCTCTATGCGAACTTAAAGAAGTGCACCTTTGGTGCACCCGAGATACCCGTTCTTGGCTGCTTTGTAGGCAAGAATGGGGTACGCCCCGATCCAGAAAAGATCAGGGTGATCGTTGAATGGCCTCCGCCAACTAACGTCAAGGAACTTCGAAAGTTCCTTGGACTGGCGACATACTTGCACAAGTATTCGTGTAATTATGCCGGTCTGATCCGACCTCTTTCTCAATTATTGAAGAAAGATATCGATTGGCGCTGGAATACCCAGTGCCAAGATGCGTTTGATGCAGTCAAGCGTAGCTTGACTGAGGCTCCCGTGTTGGCAATTGCCGACAACGAGCGGCCGTTTCACGTCGTTTGCGACGCGAGCGATTTTGCTATCGGTTGCGCCTTGATGCAACGTGATCACGATGATCGTGATCGCGTGATTTATTACCAATCGCGTCAGCTGCGTCCAGCCGAACGCAATTATCCGGTGCATGACAAGGAACTCCTTGCCATGAAGTATGCACTGGCGACGTTTAGGATCTATCTCTTAGGAGATAGACCCTTCGTGGTTTACACGGACCATGCGTCGCTACGCACGGCCGTGAATTCGCCGCACATCTTTTAAAGAATGGCACGTTGGCTGTCATTCTTTGCAGAATACAACTTCACGGTTGAGTATAAACCGGGAAAGCTGAACGTGGTAGCGGATGCGCTATCACGACGCCCCGATTACGAGACGAACCCGTCCGTAACCGAAGCAATCAGTGCAAACGCGATACGTTGCACCGATCTGTCTTCGCCGCTTGTGCGACAAATACGTCAAGCGTACGAGAACGACGAGGAAACTCGCCTACTGATCGATTACTTGAGTGATCAATCAGATCGGAAACGCAAGGAACTTCCTGAGTTCCTTCGTGCATGCGTGCATCGCTATCAATTGCACGATGGTCTGTTGTTTTACAGCACAGACCAAGATGATGTCAACCGTATTGTCGTTCCAAACGACGATGATCTCAAACATCAACTTTTGTTTGAGTACCATGATGCACCGATTTCGGGGCATCAGGGTCGAGAGAAGACGTATGCTTCTCTCGCACGCGATTTCTATTGGCGTAACCAATACAAATGGGTACGTAAGTATGTCCGCGCTTGCGAGATTTGCCAGCGCGTCAAGCCCGCACAGTCAGCGCAGGCTCCCCTCCAATCTCTGCCGGTTCCGACAGAGTGTTGGAAGTCCATTTCTATGGATTTTATCTTTGGTCTTCCGGCTGATCACAGTCGGAAAACAGGCATTGTGGTCTTTGTAGACCGTTTCAGTAAGATGGTTTATCTTGCTGCAGTGTCAGCGAATGTCACCGCTGCGCAAACGGCGCGGATATTCGTTGACACGGTATTCCGTTTACACGGAATGCCGGAGAACATAGTCTCGGATCGTGATCCAAGATTACAGGGCGTTTCTGGCAAGAAACGTTCTCGTTATTGGGCACGCAGTTGAAGATGTCAACCGCGGACCATCCGGAAACGGATGGGCAGACTGAGCGCGTTAACCGCGTTCTCGGCGACATGCTGCGTTCTTACGCACATGCCTTCGAGCAGTGGAGTGATTACTTACCACTCACTGAGTTTGCTATAAATAACTCGGTGCATGCTTCTACCAAGCACACACCGTTTTACGTGAATGCCTTGCGGCATCCACGAACCCCGGCTTTACTTGGCGGTACGCCAAATCTAAGTGGGGGAGGGACCCGCTCAAATTCTAAGCGAGTCGAAGCACAAGCTGCAGCTGCAACTTGTGAAGAAAACTAGAGTTTTCTACTGTTACCACAGAAGAAACAAAAGCAGTTTCAGAAACCGAAACCGCTTATGCGGAATATGTGTCGGCGGCAATGGCTGCTGACACTGAAAACAGCCCATCCACTGCCAACAAAGCAGTAGATGAATTCGTATTACAGCGTCAAGCTGTAATACGCTATGTGAAAGACGCGCTTGCTTCCGCTTTTGATAAGCAGAAGCAGAATGCAGACCAAAATGGACGGAAGAACACAAATTCTTTTGAAAAAGGTGAATTAGTTATGTTATCTACAACTAATCTACCTACACATGCAATAAGCAACTTCCCTACACGGAAGTTGCTCCTTAAATTCATTGGGCCCTTTAAGGTCCAAGGTGTTAAAGGGAATGCCTATACCTTAGACATTCCCGCGGCCATGCGCCTCCACCCAACGTTCTACGTTGGGAGGCTCAAGCCATACCGATCGTCTAAGGACGAGTCGCATCACCACGGCGAATGCCGTGCTTCTTCAAGTCTCCCAAGAGAGACTTGTAGTCGGCCTCCAACCGCTGGTGGGAAGCCTGGAGAGCTTGGAGAGTTTCCATCTCCGACTTCAGACGGTCAACGTCAAGCATCAGAAGATCACTCTTCTTCTGCATCACAACTTGCGCATCGAGAATCTCACGAATCTCGTCCCGATGATAACGATACGTTTTCATCGAATGGCACATGTCCTCGCGTAAAGCGTCATACAGCTTCTCTAAGCTGCGGACCTGATGCCCATGCGCCGCAACGACAGCGCCGAGGGAATTATCAGCCCCCGCCGCCCCTGATTGACAGTCAGGGAACAAGCGCTACATTCTCGAGCGCTTGCTTTCGAAGCGCTCGGTTCCCTATAAGAAGGGGCAGCGTACCGAGTTCTTGGTGCGTTGGTTGGGATATTTCCAAGAGTTTGACTCTTGGGAACCGATCGAGGTGTTGAGGGCGGATGCCCCTGACCTCCTGCGTGAGTTCGAGAAGGATACTTCTCCTCGAACTCAAAAGAAGCGTCAGCACTAAGTGTTGATGAGGGCGGCACGCCCACGTTAGGTGCTGATGCCTGCGAAGCTTCCGATGCCTTGAGAGCATCGACATAGCACTTAACTTCAGCGGGTACTGAGAAGCCTCGGTACCCTCTAAGCTCCTTTTCGGTCAGCCGAGGAGCTCCAGGGGGACAACACGGGCATTTCATGCTCGAAGGAACCCCACAAGAGAAACCCTCTTTAATGCAAGTGAAATGGACATACTCCATTTTACCTGTTATCGAGTACTTTAAGAAGCGCTCGCGGTTTGCGTGAACCTTCTTCACGTACCTGTCGGGATCTTTGTTGTAATTCTCAACAAAGGCATTCCAACTTTGAGTAAGGGCGTCTTTGTCATCCTTACTATTTTTCGCCCCTTTCCGGTTCGTATAGTGACGAGCCTGGTAGAAAAGGTCGATGAAGTACCGACGTCTATCGTCAGTACTGCGATCGAAACGACGATTGCGAAGGTCCTCGCAATCGTCAAGGGCATTAATGTCAAATAGTGGGTATTGACAGTCACGTTTCATATGCCCACCACTATCATAGGCAAGAGCCCATGCAGGGGTCCAAAACCCCACTTCGTACGGAACATAGCGTTCTACACGACTCAATGAATCGGAAGCAGTGTAAGCCGCTTCCGCACGATGTTTCTTGGTGGGTGGGGCACCACCTACCGTCTCAAAGCCGTCTTCGCTACGACCTGGCGAATGACGAGGTCCAGGAGGAGCCCTACGCTCCTCATACCACCGCTTCATCGAATTGTCGCTGTCGTAATCGACGGCGTCAGAAGCCACTTCGCCATCACTTAACGGCGAAGCGATTTTGGTGGTCTTAACCCCACTAGAGTAGCTGACAGGGATATCATCGTCCTTGCCCCCATACTCGGAGTCGGATGACTCCCCGAAGAGGTCGTTAAACTTCTTCTTTGACACCCGCCTTGCGGCAGGTGGAGACGCGGAAGACGCTGCATTCGCGACGTCTCCCCGCCCTCGCTTAGACACTGCTTCCACAGCGTCTGCCCCGAGAGACAAGCGATCTTGTGAATTTGCCTTGCGCCTCGAAACTACGTTCGAAGCGTCGGCATCCGACGACACTTCCGCATGCGATGCAGAAGTGATATCCGTTTTCGATGCATCGGCAGTGCTCGTACGAGCGCCGCTGCGTTTGCTGACCATCAGATTACTTCTGGTCAAGATGAGTTATAACTGAATATCGTTATGACCAACAAGTGTCACCACTCGATTGGCCAATATTACGATATATTATTGGCCAACCAGCTTGAGTGGGGGGTGATGTAATGGGGTACCATTACATAAGTGATATTTGAATAGAAATATCACAGTTCAATTTCAGTCGTAATACATGAAATTGTGAACATTGGATTATAAGTTGTCATAATCCACCTTTGAGAACAGATTCTGATATAATTGAATCTGACAAGTCATCTAATGATACAAATATCATTAGATCAGCTTTATACTACATGTTACTATGATTAGTCTAGGTCTAATTATACTAGTTAGCTCTTAACCACTCATAAATATATTCACTCTTAAACTTACCTTCTAGCACTCAAGCACCTTAAATATATATCAATATATATATTTAAGTTATAATTAATTAGTTAATTAATATACTAATTACTTTCTACCTAAGTTTATTTAAAGTAAACTAAGGAGGACCAAATTACATTTGGTCCAACACAATTTGCACGCTTCCTCATTGCAAACTAACAGTGTAAGCCGCGTAACAGCAGCCCTGTTACAAGCAGGACCCTTCATCAGACGATCCACCCTGGCACCCGCCGCGATCCATCGGGTTCGAGCCGCCTTTATCGGGGATAAACAGTCCGCGCGGCGCTGCATAAGGGCGGAGACCACTTGTCGAGCGTCATCTACGTTCGACTGGGCCTCGGCTTGCGCAACTTCAAACTCCTGGATTTGACGTTGAAGCCCGGGCAGCGCAGTGGCCGACCGATCCAGCGCTTTCTGGTACTACATCAGGTTTTTCGCAAGACGGATCTGGTGGTTCTCCAGATTACCCAAGTTCACTTGCGAGCTCTCCAGTTGCTGGAAGAGGAGGATGTACCTTTCGTAGTGCTTCGTCACCTTACGGGAAGCATGGGAAGACTCAAGTGTGGTGTAGTCGCTCTCAGAAATCCTTCCTGAGATGCGAACACCCACGGGGGGCCCAGATGACTGACCTTCGGAGGGGGTACTCCATCCATCCGAGTCATGATCCGATCCGGCATCCGGCCGGCTGGATCGGTCACTTCCATCTCCTTGGTCGTGACGGCTTGGATGATCCATATTCGGAAAGCTCACCTTGTGTACCCGTCAGTACTTGCGGTTGCGCTCTCTTGATAGACCCTAGGGCGAAAAGTGTAAAGTCCGCCGAATAAGGAGACGAGGGTTAGGATTAGGGGTAGCTCCTGGGCGGAAATCTTCACCGGAGAGCTCGACTGGCAATATACTTGGAGTATGTATACTCCAAGGGCTAGACCGAGAATAATCGATCGGCCAGCCAAACCAATGATAATAAAGGGGTAAATCTAAACGTGTACGTAAAGGGGAATCCAAATATAACTCCACAATCTTCCACAGAAGGCCAAAATGTTACCACTTCCCAATACTTAATATACCGTGTTCAAAACACGGTCGACTTGAGGTGAGTATACGCAACGCCGCGACTCCCGGTCAGGGTACTTCCGGTGGGTTACTTTAACCTTCCCCGGGCAAACCAATAGCACCAAGAGGGGACCTTTTAGCCCTCCGCTGTGAACCAATAAAAGCGACTTGTGTCTAAGAAAGCGAAACGTATACTGATTTATCCCTATATCCAATACTCCCTTTTGTGTAACCTACCCCAAAGATCCCGGCTGGACAGTTATGTGTCTTACCTGAAGTAGCCCGATTTACTCCGATTGGCTGCTCTTTTGTGTACCGGCCCGGCCGGTACACCAACCCCAGATGGTACCAGCCCAGCCGACAAACACCGAACGCACGGGCATTGCGTACATGGCGGCCGAGTTTGTCCAGCCAATTTGTGGCCCCACGGCCTATTTAGGCGAAATTGATGATGGCACGTTGTTTGATGCGTTGGGGCTCTGGACAGTTGACGAAGCCTTTTTACATAGCTGGTACCAACCCGGCCGATACACCAAACCCAGCCGGATCGGCCGGACGGCCATCCATCTAAGCTCACTTGACCGCTGGCGTTACCACTTCTTTGGAAGCTCCACGTCCTACCCTGGTGCCTCCTTCGTCCTCTAAGAAACTCAACCTCCTTCAGGACCCTTCGCCCATACCTTCCGACCAATCCGCCTTTCGGTTGTCCACCATCCGAGGTCATTCCGTTCGCCTGGTCCGCTAGCCCAACTACCCACGTGTCGGCCACACTCATCTGGCCTGATTCCAGGCCTGGCGCCATCCTGTCGCTGGTAGATACGCTCGGCGACGGCCATCCGGCATCTACGTCCTTGGTCCACATTTTCTGCCAATCTGAAGGCGCCCTCTGGAAAGTACTTCGAACCTTCCCATCAATTAATTTACAAGTCACTTTACCACAGCCGCTTCTGAGTCGCGTCACAGCCGCACAACGGTGGAGGCACGATCTCACCTGAACCAAGCCGATCTGATCCTGCTTACCCATGCCCCGCTTTGGTACGCCATCCGACTGATTTATAACAATTTTCGCGAACCCGGTCGGTCTCCCGGCCGGCTTGCAATCTCTTCCACAGATGCTGACCTTATCTTGATATATTTTCAGCCCTGCAAATCGACGAGGATGACATATGCCGACTTATCCTAGTGGATGACGACTCGTCTGCCAGCGGGGTGGAAATCACAGAACCCCCGGATTCATCCTATACTCCCGATCTGATGCCGTCGACCACTGACGTTGAAACGGCGCTCCGCGTTCACGGTAAGGCTTGCGGTGACCCGGACAGATTGAAGGCCGCCGTCTCTTCCCGCTCCGATCCTGTCAGGCTGACTCTGAAGTTCTGTCGCGGAGATGCATGGCCTTTTGTGCGATGCTAGACCTCGTGGAGCCCCGAATCTCTGAGCTGAAACGCAGTCGTCAAGAAGCATTGGACGAAAAAACCCGCCTCAGGGCCATTGTGGACCAGCTTACGGACGCCCTGCAACGGGCCGCTGCGCCATCCGCCTCCACCTCCGAAGTGGCGGGGATGGAGAAAAGGCTGGAGATGTTAACCGCCCAAGTGGATAGCTTGGAACACATCCAAGCTGACCTGGTCCAGCAACTCGCTTCCGCCGACCGCCGCGCCGATAAAGCTGCCGTTCGGAGATCTTCCTCGGGACCGAGTGACCTTCAAAAGCAGGTGACCGATCTGGAAGGCCAAGTCGCCAGCCTGACAGAAGAGAGAAACCGTCTCCGCATGCTGGCAGACGTCGTCGAACCCCTCCGGACTGCCAATCAGGAGTTGGTTAACCGCTCAAAACTTCAACGTAAGTGTCTTTTCTCTTCTTGTGTTGTAACCCGGTCGCTTACGGTTTCCATGTCCCCATCACTCCACAGTCCAGCAGCTGGAACAGCTGAAACAACAGTCCGCCACCGTATCTCCACCCGTTTCACCGGAGAGAACTGGTGTCACGCCTGGCTCGTCGTCTAGCTCTGAAGATGACTCGGCATCCGGCTCGGCCGCCGCTTCACCATCCGGCTCGGCAGCTGCTTGGCCATCCGGCTCGGCGGCCGCTTCACCATCCGGTACCCAGATTGGCTCTCCGTCTGATTCATCCTCGGGTTTAGATCCACCCTCCCCTAAGTATATATATGATGATGACGAAGAAGACGACGATTACAACGAACAGCAGATGTCTCGCTCTCGTGCAGACATCCGTCGTCGCCTCTCGAATTCTGGTAGCCAAACGATGGATCACCCGGGTCCTGATCAGGTTATCGATTTGCAGACTCCGCCGCCGGCGGGTTTTGGATCCGGAGGGTATGGGCCGACTGATTCCTCTTTGCCTCCCGACACTGTCGTCACCCCGGCCTCTCAGGTCGCTCGTCCCCTAAATTCCAACGTAGTAGCAGAAGAGAAGGTGGAGGAGAATGAAGATGACATTTCATTAGTGGTTGACTCTCGATCTGAGCGATCCAGGGGAACCTGTCTCCAAAACCCCGGCCGAAACCCGGCGGCGGGCTCCGGCCGGACTCGCCCCAAACGTCGATGCAGCCGGCCGGCGACCAAACCCAAGATCCGGCGGAGCACTCTGGCTCCTGCGCCCCTTTTCCCAAATTTCCGCTTTTGTGGTTGCCGGACGGGCGCTTTCCCAGTGAGGCGGATCAGTCCGCCAT
Source organism: Sclerospora graminicola (assembly GCA_001887855.2). Lineage (NCBI taxonomy): Eukaryota > Oomycota > Peronosporomycetes > Peronosporales > Peronosporaceae > Sclerospora > Sclerospora graminicola. Next base: position 3,063 of record MIQA02017923.1, on the reverse strand, counting down.
CCTGCCTTGGCCGGTCGAGCAGCTGAGGAATTTAAGTCTTGCCTTAATTTCCAGTTCTCAGCTCGCTCACTCTCTGTCCCGTCCACTTCTCTGGATATTTCTTCGGTCACGCAAGTCGCCTCCATCAGGGACTTGGCGCCCCGATATGATGAGGTCGAGTGCCATCGACGCGCTCATGAAGACCGAGCCTTGGAGGATCTTGGCTACTGAGATGCCAGATATGGGACTTCCGTCCAGCCCATGGTTTATGGAATTCAAAACGAGATTCCAGGACTTCGCTGTGACCCATGCCTGGTCCATCTGGGAATCCACCTATTTTCTGTACATCTCTGCAGAAGATAAGCGAGAGGACGTATCTCTCCGGGCATATTCTGCTGTCCGGAAGAATCGATGATGACGAGCTTCCGAAGCATGGTTTATGTGCGTTTGTCATGGAAGCCATCCGGGATGGTGTTTGTGACCTGGACCTGTTTCTCTCCCCGTTTATACTCCATCTGCCAAACCGAAGGTGCGGAGATGCAGCGGAGGGTGGAACGTGGTATCCAGGCCTAGATGCGCGGGATCAGAATGACTCTCTTTCCGAATCTCTGGAGGCCATCGACCGGCAAGATCCTTGGCGAAATCAATTCCGCAAACGACCCTCCGACCATCCTGGACTTCAAGTGGTTCGGATCCGCAGCAAGTATAATCGTCCATAGGGATGGGCAATCGGACTCTTTTGATTCTTTCTTTTTCTTTATTTCCTTTTCAATATATCCATTCGTGCTTCTTTCATCTCCACTCCAATCATTTAATTCGACTATTCCCCCTGATTAGTCGCGCCCAATCGACTTGTTGGTCTGCCTAGAGGGTTCTCTTGTTGCCGCAGGGCATCTCTTGGTCCGGTCGGGTCTGAATGCCTTGTCCCAGTCCTGGTCGCCATACCCTTCTTCTCCGGGACGGTTGGATCCGGGCGGATGGTCCTCGTACCTAGAGGCCGGTTTGATTATCTCCGACAGCTTGTTCATTTCTGCCAACCCGTCAAACAATCCTGGATCCGAGATGGTGAGGCCGACCTGATCTCGCATGGCCAAGGTGGCCAGCTGTTGTTCCACTCTCGTTTGACATGTAACAATTCATGTTCTGCCATTTCCGCAGGGCGTACATAACCCGATCGTTTAACAGTCTCAGCCGGGGCGCCTTGCACTCTATCTCTCCTGTGATTTGCCGGGTCACCAGATTGGAATCACCACATATGATGATCTGCCGCTGCGTCCGGCCAGCCAACGGATCTAGGTAAAGTAAAAGCCCTCGGTACTCTGCTGCGTTCACAGTTATGCCAGGCGTAAAATCTGAAGCGTCCGGGACCACTTTCCACTCGGGAAACTTCCACAAAATAGCACTATAGGCTCCAACTCCCTTATTTACACTCGCCGACCCGTCAAAACTTAGAACCATTAGCTCTTCCGTGGGTCCCACCGTTGGCGGCGGTAATATGATGGATTGTCTCGGCTGCTTCCGGGGCGCTATAGCTATCAGCGCTTTCTCCACTTCTGCCCTTGGGGTAATGCTGGCCGCTAACGTACCCAGTATCTCCTCTTCTCCTTTAGTACACTTGATTACTCCGAGAGACCACTGAGACTGCAGAGCCGCCCATCTATCCAGCCGGCCGTCAATTCCATTTCCCGTCAGAAGCCATGACAGGGTCGACCGTCTAGATAGTACCTTGATAGGCCGAGACACCAGCATAGTATAGCACACATCCAAGATCCGCAATAAGGCCAAAACTTCTTTATCCACTAGCCCATAGTTAACTTCGTTAGCCTTCAGGGTCCGGCTGGTGATGTCACGGGACAGTACACTCCGTCATGATCTTGAACAAGGGCGGCTGAGATGGCCCACTTGTTAGCGTAGATGATGACCACAGGCACCTTATTAACATCAAGATGCTTCAGGACTGGTGTAATCGCCATCTTCGCTTTGAACATGCCAAAGGCTATCATCGCTCGGGTCATGTGATCGTCTGGGCCGGCCGCACAGGCATTCGGCGGCCGGCTGCCTATCGGGGCAGACAAGGGCGCCTTCTCATCGGCCGAAATAATGACAAGGGAGGCATCTCATTGGTGGAAATAGTTGACCCGGGCGGCATCCCATTGGCTGATATTGCTGGCTCGTTTCGCGCTTCCCCTTGCCTATCCTGCTCTTTCTGGTTGTGGTAATCCACCTCCCATAACTCATACTAAACAGCAGCATAGTCCGCAAAATCCTCAATGAAACGACTGTAGTAATTCAAATGCCCAAAAAAGATTGCGTAGCCTTTAGTGACCGCGGGAAAGGCAGACTACTCAAGGACTCCAAATCCTTCGGATTAGCCTCAAATCCGGCGATCGAAACCTGATGGCCAAATAGGTCACCTTAGTCTTTCCAGAAACTCTGAACCACACTAATCGAAAGATTCCACTTTTCACACGTAATCATAACCTTTTCCACTTTGTCACACAGTAGATCCCAAGTAGTAGCCGTCACAAGAATGTCGTCAATGTAAGACCGCCGCCCGAAAACTGAAGGTTTCGGGTCGGGGTCCGGGTCATCTTCTGCGAACACATCCCCGACCAGGGCAGGATCTTGATCCGCCTTGATCTTGAAGTGTCCATACAGAGCGTTATCTATCAGCCGTTGACCGACCTCGTTTGGTGCAGTGGTTAAGGCCCTGCCCCCGGGACCGGGAGATTGCGGGTTCGAATCCCACCGTGGACGAAAATCCAAAGTCGGATAGAGTCGGGGTCCAAACGTGTAATGAAATGAGGCCCTTACAGCACCGCGCTTGACATGGCTTACATCACCCTGTATAGGGTCAGGTTCTCTAAATATCATCTCTATCAGCCGTTGATAATCTGCGGGGCATTCTTTAGGCCGAACGGCATCCGGTTCCTCTCGAACAACCCGAGGGGCGTCACGAACGCAGAGATCTCCCACGCACGGTCGGTCACAAGACTTTATCCAAATCCTCCAACAGGTCGTTTATCAACGGCATCGGGTAAACCATTAGCTTAGTCAGCCGGTTCACCAGCCGGTAGTCGATAC
>MIQA02017921.1:0-73103 GCA_001887855.2 Sclerospora graminicola | reverse complement strand
CGCTCTTGCTGACGTAGAGATATCGTAAAAAAGATTGATACAGGTCAAGAAAAAATAACCATTTTATTTTTGAACACTTTTTAACTTGTTTTTTTGTAAATCTTTGAAAACTCTGGTAATTAAATCCTACCAATATAGTTTTAGGCAGCCTTAAGAGCTGTGACTAGCCTGGTCAAAAACTGAGTCGGCGTTCCAGAAGTTATTATTACTTGGCAGCCTATCATCAATCTTTTTTTTTTAAAAAAAGGACCATATTCGCTTTTTTTCTGATATTTTAGATCGCCCGGACGCAGTTGTTTAACCTATAGGTAGAACATGACAAGTCGTTTATCCGACTTCAAATTTTTATTCTCAAGATGGAAAAGCCCACTCTGCTTATGCATGTTGGTGGCCCTCGGTTTGCTGGATTGCTTGAATACCAGCCAGCTAGCTACCTATAGTCAAGCAAATAAGGAGCATATAATGATTTGTTTACTAATTATTTTTTTCTTCTTGCTTATATAATAGAACAACACCTAAGATCGATTGTTAAACTAGAACTTGTCCCAAAAGCACTTTTAGTAAAATCCTAACCCAATAGAAACTATCTTGCCGCATTATTGCTTTGTACTTCGAAATATGATAATTTTGCTATTCAATTTGATCTAGCTGGACCCAAAATCCCCAGTAATTTAGGATTAAAAAAGTATTATTTTACACCATATCTATTCGATCAACTGTATCGTTAGAACAACGAATTCAGGAGCAAGAAGTTTTATTAAAGCGTCTATTAATGGCGGCAAACTCCTCTACCGGATACTGTCTGAGTATCTTTATTTCCATATTTACTGTTAGCTATGGCGTATTCTTTTCCGTTGGGAGTTCGTGTGTGACACAACGGGTTTTACGGTACGCTGTACCCACGTTATGGTACAGGGTGTGTGTGTGACATAAGTTTAACCCAGACTAATTACCAACTTATAAATTAGTCTGGCACAGACTATTTCCGAACAACCCTTAATTAGTCTGTGTTCCTTAATAGTCTGGCACAGACTATTTAAGGTAGCAAGCTCGAAAACTCAGGTTCGAAATTAGTCTGGCACAGACTAATTACGGTGGGAGGAGTAGCGTGCTGTGATTTTGATTCAACGGCAACGTGTGCTCTTTTTTCATTTACACTATTGAGCATGGACGCCAACGCTACAGTATCGAGCAGAAAAAGAAGATCGCAACGGAGGCGAAAAAGGCTACGGTCCGATCCGTGGCCATCAAGTACAGCATCTGGAAAGTTGGTAGATGGACAACGCTAACGAAGCTCGCTCTTGACGAGACTCTGGCTCGTCACTTGCATTAGCAGCAGAAGCTTTGCTTCCTCCAAAGAAAAATCTTGAGCGCTTGCTTGGAATGATGGCTGATGAAGTGTTTGCGCGAGTGAGCTTGCCAACGAGATCTTTGTTTGGAGCGGACTACATCGTTTATGTAGCAAGTTGCATGACATTTAAAGTGATTGAAAAATTTCCAGTGATTAAAGAGCGGGATGGCGTGTTGACGGCCTTTACCCGAGATGTACCGGACCCGTGGCACATGTCTTACGACATCTATATGGAGACTGTTGCGCAGATCGAGGAGATGACACGAGATTTCCTTGATAAGCATGTGACGTGGTGAAGGCATTTAGCGGACAAATGTCGTGTCTACTATACAGAAATAATAAATTGAAATGGTCAGGTGCAGCTGAAGTGATTAAAATTTGGAATTGAAGTCATCCTAAATATTTAGATTTTTGCTCATGATGTTACATTAAGAGCTGGTTTATGAGCTGCACGTGTAATTGCTTTTACAGGAAGTGCTGGACGACCTTAGCGTAAGGAAAGGGGCCCGAGAACTCGCTATGATTCTGTTTCTTGGTTGATGCCTCCAACAGAGAATAGTCGAGTTCCGGATGCAGGTCTTTATTGGCTACATAAGCTTGCGGGTCCCACTTGATGTCGAAACTGTTCACAAAAAAGCCCTGGAACTGCGCAATCCACTCACGCAGTGCCACGTACGGAATAAAGTAGAAGCCACATTGGTCAGAGTCATTCTCCTTCACCTCTTCATGTATCGGTGCCAACGTAAGCGCGATATCAATTTCCAGCATCGGTGGTAAACAGATCTCACGGGCCACGTGCTCCGTCTGGGAGTATTCCCACAAACACATGACCGTCATGCGATCGCCCCAGTCGGTTCGGTTGCGAACAAAGTAGGTAAAGTCGCCGTCTGTACGGCAGGCTTCTGGCTTTTTACACTTCAAATGCAATGGCTGGATATTCGTATCGGCAAACATCTTTGTCTTTTCCGAGAGACAATCCTCAACTCCCTTGTTGTAGTCTAGAGTCACATTGTCTTGCGTGGACGATATTCCGTTTTTCCCGCATTGATACCAATTAAATGGACTACGTATAGTAAAATCGAAAGTTAGATATTTTGTAGCTATGGCTGCAACAAATACTACTACTTGTAGTACGTACTTATAACTGTTCGAACAAACTGAGCGCTCGTCCCAATCGGATACTTCTTGCATCCAGTGGGCAAGAGAATGGCTACCTTGATGAGGACCATCTGCCCACGAGTTTTTTACAATGAGCCCACCCGTAAAGCCTTCCCGCGTCAGAAAAGCATCGTTGTATCCGACAAGAAGCTGAATTTAAAATCGTATCAGTTATTAGTCAATTAGAGAAAAAATAATTACACATAGCGGCTTACCATGGCGTGGCCCCCTTCAATGGACATTCCACGATGACTGAAAAATTCACCTTCCATGTTACGGTTTCGACCTCCCTTCAGAGGCACACAGCAAGTAGTAGTGGCCATGTCTCCTGGGCATAATGTGCGACCGAGTCAGCAGTCCTTTTGGTAGCGCAAATCCTACATGTGAGACTCACCCACGTCAAATTCCGTCACGATTTCAGCTGTCTCGTAGTTCCATACAATCCCGCAACCTTTTGCCTCAATAGTAGCCACCCATGGTTTCAAGGGGTGAAACGTGACATCCACAAATGTGTTATCCTTCTTGTCACGCACACTAGGAAGATTCAAGTGTGCTAATAGCTCGACGCATCCAATACCTTGGGTTAAATCATCCACAGATCCTCGTGTGCAACTTAGCGGATGGTAACTTGAGATGCGATGCTATGTCCGTGTTTTTGATCTTTAGACAATCCTCAACACTTTTGCCTTGAAGCCATTCAGTTGCCACTGACGAGGATGCGATGGCATATCCACAGCCAAAAGTCTTAAACTTGGAGTCTACGATAGTGCCATTCTCGTCAACTTGAATCTGGAGCTTTATCACATCTCCACAGGCAGGGGCGCCTACAAGTCCAGTTCCCACGTCCTTGGCGTTTTTGTCCATGACGCCTACATTACGCGGGTTCTCATAGTGATCGATCACGTTCTCGTAGTACATACGCACTTGGTTGAGCGAAGCCGTAATATGGCGGGGTGGACATTAGGAAATCACCCAGCGAGCGCTGCAGCTGTTGAACCTTTCGTTTTAATTACAGTAGTACTACCGTAGTCCTTAAACGCAACTTTTTTCTCAAATAGAACCCCCCCTCGAATATAACCCCACGTTTCGGTGGGGTTATAGTGATAACCCCAGTGGGGTTCTAATACAGGTTTTACAGTAAATAAAGATACCGAGACAGTATCCGGTAGAGGAGTTTGTCACCATTACTAGACGTTTCAATAAAACTTCTTGCTCCTGAATTCGCTGGTTTAGCGATACAGTTGATCGAATAAATGCATATAATGGCGTTTCTGTAAGTGGTATTCTTGTCTATTGGTGTGACACACGCGATCAATCAACGGGTTTTAAGGTACGCTGTACCTAGATTATGGTACAAGGTGTGTGCGACACTTAGTTTAACCCAGACTAATTACCAGCTTTTGTTGTTGTAAAACGTAGTCTATTTAGTAATAATTAACTATTAGCTACAATAAAATGCCTAAGTACTCCATGTAAACCTTCCTCTGATCGATATTCATCTCGATGAAACGAGCGTAACAAATTCCGACGATCATTCGGTCGATTCTGCATCACACCTTGGATGCTTTCGAGACATAACTGTAAACGTATCCCACGTAACCTCGTACTTGCATATTTATTTTCGAACATTATTACCGCTTGCACCTGCTCCAAGGTCTTTTTCCATAGATAACCAATATGCTCTGTCCTCTGTATACCTTGAAAAATATTTTCATTTCGTAGTTGCCATAGCCAAGTAGTTCCGAAGTAGTTCCGATAGAGCATATCGCCCACCACAATCTGGCCATTTCCATGCTGCATGCGTTGGCTTGACTGCCGCATCTGGTCGACAACCTTTGCATTATAGCTTTAGAAACCGGTGGGGCCTGCCTGGTTACAAAATACCACTTGTAATAATCCAGATCCGTCGCATCGGCCCACCATCCGTTCCATAGACTTAACACGCGTGCCCATAATTTTTGCGCACGCGTACACCCCACACAATATGTGTGACCCCTTTCCCAGGTGCTGAGCAATGATTGTCCATTGCGCACCCGCCTTGTGATGTATACCCATCATAGTAACAGTTGAGCTGAAACGTGGCCATACGATAGAGACTCCATCGTTGATAGTCCGACAGCATATGGTCATGCTTCCAGACATCGCTTGTTGTCTGGTCTTGGACAAAACCATTCCAAGTATCACGCTCCCTTTTCTCTTGCCAGCGCACTTCAATCCTGTGTAAAGGCTTGGCAACCAGTTTGTGATATAGTCGACGAAAAGTCCGCCTCAACCAATGCTTAATGGAACTTGGCCGCACGTCATCATTCGTTTCCCAAGCGATGCCATGGATGGCCGGGTGCGCTTCAAAGACTAATCCGTGTGGCCATTCATTCTCCTTCGAGACACCCGACTTCTGATCATGTAACTCCTGCTGTACGCAATCCCAGTATAATCCGTCCTGCCTTTGTCGTAACCTGCAATTATTTCCAGTCTTGAGATCCAGTCCTCTGATCATTCTCTCTCCTTCTGCCGTCCATGTCATCGAGAGCCATTGCTTTGGTGTCCATAATAAGCGTAGCGGGCCAGCGTCACCCACACATTGTCCTGGTTGCATTTTCCGTGGAGAGCATAGGATAATCGTCAGCAGCCATCGTCCCACCTTCGCCCTTGTATGTCCTTTCTCCGACTTGAACTTCGCGGTCCACGTAAACGTTTTGTCCGACACCTTTTTAATGCCCATTTCTCCAATCGACCCTTGTTTACAGCGATCATACTTCTTCCATGTCAGAGAACTCGCCGCCTTATCTCGTATCCACGGGTTCCCGAACCAGGCGTACTTTCCCCAAAATCTTGCTAAGTGTCCACAACCCAATCCATGCCAAGGTATGTTGCTTAAGTCCGCTACCACTGTAACCACTTCATTGGTGTGCACTCCTATCGCCGGATCTCGTGTTTGTGTTGGGCACTTCTCCTTTAGTTTAGGCAGATGTGCCTCGACGTACTTCATCAGAACATGTCCCTCTTCCACTGAAGGTCCTAATGTTTCCGCTATCGATCCACTTATCATCCTTGCCGCGCTTCCTCTGTTCATGCTGCGCTCCTTCTGACCTGTATCATAATAAGAAAACCAAAAGTTAGCCTTTCTACATGCATATAACTGCGTCCAGTTTCTCCAGGCCGTGTTGTAGCGATCAATTGGCTCCAACAACCACATCGTAGCTTCCTTCACCACTAATGTATGCAACGCTGCAGGAATTGAGATTAGACCCAATCCACCTGCTTTCTTCGGAGTGAACAGCAACAGTGGCGAGATCTTGTAACGCCCTCGCTCAGTGTCTGTCGTTTTACTCCATAGATACCTTTTTTGTAATGCTACTAGTTCCCGGAGAGTTTCTTCCGATGGTAAGTACGCTTTCGCCGTAAAGAGGATAGCTGACATCGTTATTGCGTTGAAGAGTGTCACCCTTTTATCAACTGACGTTCCACATTTCGTAGCCGTTAGCAGACGCCGTTGTATGGCTCTGATTCGTCCCGCCCAATTTTTTTCCTTGAGTGAAGAATTCCCTATTTGATATCCGAGGTATCGTACCGATGCTCCCGGTTGCAAGTCCGGTACCGTGTACCAGTCTGCTGGGTACACTTCCGTTTCCAACAAAATCACATGACTCTTCGCCTTCTGCATCTTTAACCCAGACATCTGCCCAAACTTTTCCACAATGTCCAGTGCTCTCTTCATTTGTTTCCCTTCTCAAAAAAAGATAGTTGAATCGTCCACGAATGCTGAAAATCTTTGTTCCCACTTCAATGTGGCATTACCAATCGTTATGCCTTCTAACTCCGAGTCTTGTGAGATAGCCATTCCCAGTGGCTCCACCGCAAGAATAAACAGTAACGGCGCTAACGGGCATCCCTGCCGGATGCCCGAAACTACTGGTATTGCCTCTGAAAGTTCACCATTAACGAGAAATCGAGCCAACGTGCCTTGGTGTATGTTGTTCATGATATCAATAAAGCATTGTGAGAAACCAAACTTCCTTAATACCACCATGAGAAATTCACGATCGATAGTGTCATATGCCTTGGCAAAATCTATCATCAACACTCCACCGCTATTTTCAGCACTCTTCAACTTTGGTTCGTGACTATAATGTTCTAACATATCCATCATCAACACAACCGCCCTGTCCATTCTCCTGCCATGTACAAACCCTTGCTGTGTATCGCCAATTAACCTCCCTAGGAATCGTTGTAGTCTCGCTGCCAACACCTTGGCGAAAATTTTGTAACTTGATTGCAGTAACGAAATCGGTCTGTAGTCCATCGCGTTGTCAGAATCACCCTTTTTTCGAAGTGGTATTATCACCGCCTCTAAAAACGTCTTTGGTGGATCCTCTCCTTGAAGGATTGCATTACTTACCAAACATAAATCCCGAATCACCTCGTCTGCAAAATCTTTATAGAAGTCGTTGTTGAGCCCATCTGGCCCCCCCGCTTTCCTCTTCTCTAAAGTTCTTATGGCTTGTTTGATGTCTTCTTCGTCAATCGGTTCCATTAGCGCTTGATTTTCACTTTCCGTCACTCTTCTGTCCCTCGGAAACGTAACAAAACTATCCAGACACTGTTCCATCGTATTGTTTTCCACTTGACTGTGTCTGCGACTGAGAACTGCTCTCCATACCCATGCAAATTTATCTGGGATGCTCTTCGTAGTCGACCCTTGCCCTGTTGATCCTGGCACCGTGATTGCAGTAACCCGTTGGTTGCTCTCCCAAACCGCTGTTCTTCTGAACAGCCATCTCATTGAGTCCATGCTCCGCCTTAGTTTCCGGCCATGCCTTACCTGGTTCTCTTTCACTGCCTCATTTGCTGCTACTCCTACTATTTGGGTTCTTGAGGTCCCCACTCCAAATAATGCCTGCGTCAATTGCACCGCCTTTCGTTTTCGTCTTTGACGCACCCGTTTCCGCACCCTCATTACTGCTGCCGTCCAATATTGCACTTGTTTATCCCAGTCTACATGTGACTGTGCCGACTCACCTCTGCTTTTACGTACTTCTTCAATTACCTCCTCTACGACTCTGCTGCGATTCGCTCCTGCCACTGGGTACCGTAATCGGAACTTTTGAAGGTTCTTTAGTGCTTGCCGCCTCTTCGGTTCTCGTAGTACTGCCGATACCTCTTCATGATCTGAGGCTACCACCGGCGTGCATGTGTCCAAGCGTTCCACCCAGTCATACCTCTGACTTGGGATATAAATGCGATCTAACCTACTTGCCGCTTCTCCGCGCCAAAAGGTGTACTCCAAACTGTCCGATAACCCGTCAACATCCCAAGCAGAACATTGGGCTAACGCCGCATCGTACCAGCCGTTTGTCGCGATTAATCGAGAGAGTTCCTTGCATTCCGTCTTAACTGCCTTTCCGGGTGCTCGTCGATCTAACTGGAGCGCTTCTACACAGTTGAAGTCTCCGGCTAAGATCACGTTTTCATCCACACCATCGCACCATTGACCTAAACCTTTATAAAACTGAAAACGGTTAGTGTTAGTATCCGCAGGTGCATAGATATTTATTATCTTCCAATGTTCCAACTCCACGGCAATCACCCGCTCATTCCACTGGCTGGCCTTCCAGGGACGTGCTTTCTTTCCATGCTCAGGTGTTAGTAGGATCCCTACTCCACCTGCCTTGAGATTTGATACACTCCAATATGCCAACCTCCCTTCTTGCCCTTTGTAGTTCCACATACGCTCCCAAAGGCGGGTCACCTCTTCTGCCTCTTCTGTTGTCGTTATATGTGTTTCCTGGATAAGTGTACAGTCTGCTCTCCTCCCTGCTGGCTTGTTTCTCCATGCTTGCAACCATTCCAGGCGGGATTCAGCCTTAAATCCCCTCACATTCTGCGTCGTGATACTTACCGAGGTGGCTTCTGAATCTGCAGATAGCTTAGTCTCTCCTCCTGCTTTGTTAATCGCATTCTCCACCATCACTTGCCGGCTATACGCATCCATTTCGTTGGCTAACCGTTGCACTTCTTGGTGATATCCTTCCAACGTCTCGTTGCCCTTAGTAGAGGATCAGGGGATCCGCACACGACATTCCCCGGGCGGCCTCCTCCTGTGATGGTTTTTCAATTGGCTGTTCCACAGATGTTAGTGTCGATGCGAAGAATGCTGCGATGTCCATCCATACCGACGCGTCTTCTTCCGCTAATCTCTTCGTAAGTGCCGTCATTCGTGGAATAGCCCTCTGTGCCCGTTCCAGTCTGTCCAGCTTCAAAGTGATCGCTTCTTTTGGCATTGCCTCTTCCCCTAAAGTCGCCGCTATTTGGGTGTGATATGTATTGGCACACATTGCCATGTATGCGAAATCTTTTTGTTATGTGGTGCACACAGATTCCACATATACTTACCTGCATATTTGTTGTCCCTAATAAAGTTCCAATCGTCTCGGCTGTGTCTGATCGCTTCTTGTTGCTGCATATTCGTTACTGCCTTGACTCTGTTGTACCAGTCCTTTACCCTTGCGTTGAACTCCTGCGAATACTCGTGACCCTGTCGGTTTGCGCATAGGGTCTCCCAGCATTCTGTCCACCAATGACGCGTCAGTATATGTAAGACTTCAGTGCTCATACCTTCGATGATTCTGTGTGGATGACTGAAACATTCCAGTAATTGAATAATGGCTACTCCTTCTTTCGCCGCTGCCAGTCTCCAAACCTTCTCTCCTGCTGCTACATGCGGGAATGCAGTCCCTTGGTGATGATTCCATACCACTTCCATTGTGTTCCATACTCGTGCCCACTCTGGTTCCTCTTCCCCTCGCTCCTCTGTCTCCGACATTGTCGAATTGAACTCATCAAACAGCTCTCTCTTCACCGGTTCAGCTTGTGTCTTTTCAGATTCTTGTTCGTGACTGTAGGTTTCTGCAACCGCTCGTTTTTTTCGTAAACGAGACGCCTCTGCATCAGGAATGGGTGGTTCTGGGCTGGGTTCAGCTGCCTCCAGTTGCATTACTTCATCCTGTTTACCTGAACCTCCATCCGAGATGCCCCGTAGCGGGAAGTTCGTCATTGTGTATGCCTCCTGAGTTAGCTGATGCCACTGTGCTAACACCTCTTCTCTGACTTCATAGGTTTCTGCAAAGAACTGCCTTATCCGCGGATCTCTCAGATTTACCTGTAAAAGCTCCTCTTGATTACCTACTGGCAGGTACGTAACAGTATCGATTAGGAAGTGCAATACATCTTCTGTACCTGACTGCCCTTCCGACAGGAGCTGTTCAATTTGCGAATGAAGGAATTGTGGAGCTTGTGACATTTCATCTCCCTGCGTTTCCTCCTCCCGCTGTACCAGCTGTCTTTCAGTCGGATCTGCCATATTCGTATCCGCATCCCGCCCTTCCGGCTTTTCCATGTGTGTTACACCTGTTTTGGACCTCCACCCATGCGTATACGCGTAATAATGCGCTGCTTTGAAGTGTATGACTAATGGCATTTTACCTTTTCCCCGTATCGCCATTTGTTTCAATGCTTTTACTTTTGTGACGCACTGCTCCATGGTTATCGGATATTCGCCACTAGTGGCATACTTCTTGCGCTGGGCCATCCTAGTTTCTGGCGCGTAATGAATTGCTCCCAGTGATCTTCCCCTGCCATCTTCATTTAGAACAAAGATGTGTCTCTGAAGCATTGTTCCGATACACCCCAAAGTGTCGTTACTGCCCCACATTTTACAGCTTACCGTAGTGTCCAGCGTGGAGGGGCTACTTCCATAGTCTTCGAGATACCTTTTGAACTCCACCTCCGACTGCCGCCCTGTCATTCTATCATAGCCACGGCCTAGACTTCTCAGTGTTTGTTTTCGGATACCTGGTGGATACTTGAGTTGGAAGTCCATCATTCCACGTGCCGCACAGCCTTTTTTTAGATTCTTCGTCGCTTCCTCCAATATTTCGGGGTGTGCACGCAGGGATGAATCATAATAGGCTTGAACTATACTGTAGGCCTGACAGTTACCTGTTGGTGCTGTTTGCACCTTTTGTAGCCCCATGGCGACCAGAGCTTCTCGTAGTGTATATCCTTTAGGTGGCTTTGCCTCTGACTCCTCCCATACAAAGTACTGAATAGGTCCTTCCTTGTCTTGCACTTCCTTACCTAAGTTCGTTAGGACATCATTAGCTTCATTCTCAATAGTCAGTAGGTCCGCTGCTGAGCTAAGTCTCACTGTCCCTTCTGATTTGTTCGTGCTGGTTGTGTCAGTTTTAACCTGTCGGGTTGTCAAACCCGACCCGGGTTGGGTTTTGGTTATATTTGGTTTCTTTTTGGGCCTTGATTTATTGTCTTGCCCAGTTCCAATTTTTTCTTTCACGGGTTCAGTAACCGGTTCACCCATACCCGGGTTCTCCTTCGCTCCATCAATTGAGTTAACCTTGTCTGATTTCTCATTTCCTCGTGATTTCCGCTTCACTGTGATCCATTGATCATTTTCATTTTGAGGCGTCATTTCAGATTTCTCTTCAACCTCTTCTGCTGTGTCCTGGGACCTGTCGTCAGCTTCTTCTGAAGTCTTCTGAGTGGTCTCGGTTTCCTCCGGCGCCCGCTGGTTCACGGTCGCTGCCTTTTCCTTAGTTCGTCGCTTCTCCTGACGCTCATCCTGTTGCCGACAATTCTGTCGGACTTCCTCTCGTAATGCTTCCATGCTAGCAAATATCGGCTCTGGTGAGTCAATCATTTCAACTTCCTCCACTGACACTACTAAGCAATTGTTTTCCTTTAATTGTTCTTCAGATAACTTGCATCCACGCCTTTGGTGCCCTGCTCCACCACACCGCATGCAGTGGATTCTCCCTCTGGTGGTCGGGTGTTCAAGTAGGAACATCGTTCCGCACCACAGTACCCTTTCAATGCCCCTGAGTTTCGCGGGGCATCCACTCGCATCCACCACTATCTCCCAGTCAAGTGACGTGGCGGATAGTGGACTTCCTTTATCCAGTTCTTCGAACCTGAATTCTGCCTGGATTATCGCCTGTAAATAACTATGCAGTTTCATGATATCCACATTACGCGTGACGTTCCGCATGATTATGACATATTCCGGGTAGAACCCCATTCCGGTTCCATTTCCTGCAATTTTCCTGTTTCAGACTTTCTCCTCTTCCGGCTCTTTCTCATGCAGATTGCGAAGGCCGTGCACTTGCTTATGGTATGGGACTGTGACCCCCGCATACCTTTTCGCTATTTCGCGTGTTAAAATATATATATGCAGCGTGTGTTCCGACTGGTTGTAGCTGATGGACTTCACTTTGGATAACATTTCCCACAATTTTCCATTCACCATTCCCCGTGCCGTCGCTGCCGTTGATATACTTTCTTGTATACTCTTAGTACTTTGAAACGCTGTTTTGATCGCCTGTTCACCTCCTAAGTCCATCACCAGACAGCCTTCAACTCTTACTCTTATAGTTAGCACTAATCTTAATCGATCCACTGACGTCATTATTTGTCTTAAAAATTGTGGGAGTATTCTCGCTAAAATGGTCCCCTCCGCTAATCCTTGGACTATGATCCACTCTTCTGGTGTTCCATCTCGAAATTTTTTCTTGTCCTTACCCGTCCATTCCCTCTCACACACTTTCCGCAAAGCTGCCGCTCTCTCTGTTGAGTAAATCGCAGGATTGAATAGGTAATCCCCCGCTCCGTTAACGCAAGATTGCCCGACCGGCGCATTACCTGTAACCTTGTTCAACCATCCTTTTAAAATCCGTTCGCCTTGAACGGCAACTTCAACTTGACAAGTTCCTACCATCCGTGCTAAGACATGTTCCAATGGTTGTTTGCTTCTCATTGACATTGAGCATGCTGCCGCTGTCTTGCTTTTCCAGACCTTCCAGTCCAGTGAGTGCTTGACGACTACTAATTCGGAAAGGTCAAGGAGTCGTTCAAGCTCCCCCTGTTTAAGCTCTGTCCATTTTCGATCCGCTGCCTTCTTTCCCCCTTGTGCCTCTTTCAGGCGCTTCTCGTTCCGCTGACTTGTTTCCTTACTGGGTCCCCCTTTAAATTTGGGAAACAGGAGTTTAAACAATTGTTGAACTACGTCAAGCCAAGTTGTGAGGCGTGGTCTGACCTGATCTGCGTCCGTTAGTGCTCGGGTCAGCACCTGCGCCAAATCATCCGGAGTGTTCTTTTGGCCCTTTTTTTCCATTACCACCTCTGTACCAGAGTCATTCTGATCGGGTACCACTCTTGGTGTTACCGGGACTACTTGTTCCTCTCCTTCTTGAACGACCTTTTCGACACCTTCTTGGACCTCGGATCTTTCCTCTTCCGCTGTAATAACTTCCTCCTCCTGTTCCTTACTGCGTTCCATTAGCTTTCCGCTTTCACCCGTTCTGTCAGATTCCATCATAGAACTCTCCATATTCTCATCTACCTCCGAATCCTGCGACTCCATAACCACTTCATCGACCGCTTGGATAGGCTCCGTTTCTTCTCCGGCAGTTTCCAACTCTCCTTCCTTCGGCTCACCCATTTCCGGATGAACCACTGCCTCCTTCTCACTAGTTTTATCCGGCGGCTTCCGCACTTCGTTCGGGTTCATACCCGACACTACCATTTCTCGTACTGAGTTGCTTAAGTTTTCTTGTTAGTTCGGAACCTTGCCTTGGTTAGCAAGCTTGGTCTATTCGACAAATTCGGAACTGCCAGGCCTCTTAAAAGTAGGTAGAACTACCTAGCTACCTAATTTAATGGAAAATAGGTATTCTGGCAAACCCATATTAGGCAGGCGTCCAAAATTGTATGGGGATCTGGCAAAAAGCAAATTAGGTACTCTTACAGCATACAAATTTCAAGATAAACCAACCAAGTAAGTACCATGTTGGAACCGCGAAGGACGGCATGATTTTTTTCATCTTTTGATCGGCACTCAGTAGAGATGCCCATGCAGATATGCATGCTGAAGCTCGTGTTGATGCTTGTGCTGTCAGTTATGTTCTCATTACCGGATTCTGATGCAAACGACGTGTTCAATGCAGCAGAACTTTATCCATCGGGAGGCTACCCATGCGTCAGATAGGTGCATCGACCAGCAAATTTTGTGCTACAATCGGGTTTAAAGATGCGTCCGAGTTTGTGGCAGTGATTCACGATGACGGTACATTGTGGTGGAGGATGTGAGTGAACTACATGAAAAAATATATTAGAAAGAATAGGGGCGTTTTTCTAATGATACAACAATTTCAGCCTGCCTACTATGCAAACTAAATACTAAACGTGACATATAAAGCAGCAATTCCACAAACACATTGACCCGCTTGGGCTTGGCAACTTAAATGGTCGTCATATATGCACGATGTGATCGCTGGAAAGCGGGCCCCGGTGCTGATACAGCCCAAGCAGCAGGGTACGAATTACTCCTCGCTTCCGTTGTGATGTTTTTCTTGCAGCTCTGCACGGATATTTTCATTTTAGCTCTGGGCAGGTTAGCTCCGCTCGCTACAACGACACTTTGTTTTAGCTAAGCTATACTAGTAAGCGTTTTGTGCCTCCACTTGTGTGCGTTTTTGGGTAAAAATAGTCCCGATTTTCTTGTCAAAATTGGCATTCTGAAATATTTGGATTAGGCATTCTGTACTTTTTCTCGACACACTACAAGGTCTGGATATAGCGCCTATGTTACAATCAGCAGGTCGGAGAATTTAACTACGTCGAATCGCCAATTCTCGATCGGTTGGGTGGGGTAAGGACATATAAGACTGAGAGTGGAGCATTAACATCGATTATATAAAAATTACGCCTCATAGATGCCAACCCAATAACGGACCAGTTTTTTGTGGAGCAACGATAGAGCCAGTTGGTCACTATAAGTACTGGCGATGGGATCAAGCTGCTTAGATAGGTTCTATACCGGTATACCGTTCCGGTTCAGTATCCAGTTGGTTCATGTTTGGAATACTGTACTCCGGTTTATTCAGACCATGAACAGGATATGCTACACCCAGTTTCGAATTTGCAGTCCAGATCTCACCCAACAAGAATGGGGAGGATTCGGACAGAAACAAGAAGCTACGGAATCATTAGGACGAACGGCCTGGGCACGGGGCCAGGCCCCCCTACTCCGTCCGGAAGCACGCCAGGTCAACACGGGCAAGCGAGTTCACCGTCTGCAGCTACAAGTGCGGCGGTGGACTATGCTCAGGATAAACAGGGCTGGGCTCACAATGAGCCAGTTCTCTCGACAAAGGTGAGGTGGTGGAGGTCACAACTTCCGGTGGGACCACCTCACCCGGGATTACCAAAGCTAACCATGGCTAACATGGGAAGAACGCTTGGGGGTGTGAAAGAGCCAGAATGGCCTTTACACCTAGGAAAACATAAGCAACATGTAGTTGCTAACCAGAGCGGAACGCTATGGTGTGGAGAGGAGCCTGTGGGGCCACCACACCTTCAAGATGCGCAAGGGATGGGCATGAATGTCCAAAAGGGTGACACGCAACCAGCACACGCCGGGGATATGGCCGACAATGATAGAGAAGGTCTCAAGGACCAGCTGAAGGTAAGGACGAATGACAGACAATGCAAGCTCCTTGAAGAACACGGTCAACCAGCACATGCGGGGGATATTGCCGATAATGATGGGGAAGGTCTCAATGATCAACAGAAGGTAAGAGCACACGGCATTAAATGCAAGTGTAATACAGACGACGGGCACCCAGCACATGCGGGGGGTAAGGCCGGCAGGGATGGAGACGGTCTCAAGGACCAGAGGAAGGTAAGGCCAAATGGCAGAAAATGCAAGCGCCTCGAAGAAGACGGACACCCAGCACACGCGGGGGACAAGGCCGGCAGAGGTGGAGATGGTTTCAAGTATCAAATGAAGGATTTGGTGGAAAATCAAGGAAGACAACATCCGGTTGTGCAAGTGCGCACACCGGAAAAAGACAATGCAAGCGAGCGAATGAGCGAGCACGCAAAGAAACTCGAGGGTGAGAAGGTTACCAAGGGACTAGATGGACGCATTAACAAAAACAGTTATCTACGAGCAGTTAATCTAGGTCTCAAGTTTCCTACCCCCTATGAGGAAAATATTGTAGCTAATAGTTAAGGCTAAATAGACTACGTTCTAGCAGGATATGCTACACCTATGCCAACCGGATCTAAAAAAATCAGGTATACGACCCAATCCACGGTACCCCTTTAATGGGCACAAAGGCCCAAAATTTCACACTTTTTTCGCACCCATATTCTTCATCATCTGGAAAAAATACAATTATTGTGCCTTGCAGATTTTTTGTCGTTTTTGACATCACATCCTTCAAAACCGATCAGACCTACAGATACAGTCACATCTTCCAATGAGAACTCCCCTACGTGGCACAAATCCTGTGTCTGAACCCACAAGCGTCTGCACCAATCAACACTCTGTATTTTGGTATGGACGAGCGACTTCCCCCTTTACGTGAGTCATTTTATAAGTGGTCACCAATATCACCAATAAAATTTCTAGGGTCGTGACTTCAGCCATGACACCAGTCCTCTCAAAAAATGACCTTGTAAGCTCGTTTGACGAGGTAAACTTTGAACTGAAATATTTGCTTTGCTTAGCACATATCTGCCTTCTTCTTCTATCATAAGTGGGTCGTCAGTTGCCGGTGTGCGAAGAAGAGCATCGACAACACACAGCGCAGACAATCCTGCAAGCGTGCGCTCTGAATCAAAATGGCGGCTTGACTGCTCAGGATGGAATGAAGACGATCAAGGCACCGAAGCTGCATACCTATCGCAACAGGCTTCGTCCATATGGAAGCGGACGGCAAAGTCCCATCAACCACAATGGGCTCTGGCACCGGTAATAATCCTACAAGAATGCATATAATAAGCTGGATGACTTTGTAATGTAGAGAAAATCTTGAAGACGATGATCCTTCTGCGGGTCGCTAACAAAGAATCACACAAAGCCTTGCACCTGACAAATGCTGCAACCGCTTGAGGAATATATGTCATCCATCCAAAAAGTTGCTAAGTAGAAGATTTTCGGGCTCAGCCGCATTTCCCGCGTAGTTTGCAATTGCAGTAATTCTGTACTAGTGTGGAAAGAAAAGTGAAAATTCTATTCAGTAAACCCGTCTCGTACTTACTGCTACCATTAGCGCTGTTGGTCAGCATTATCGCCTCTATGAGTTGCTCTGTTAGACTCATTATATTGCGAATGTATCTAAGGCATTTCGTATTCAGAAAGAAGGGACTTTGACAGGTTGACATATTTTCTTGTCCACGGATAGAATGTACCTGTCGGATCTGACCCTCACCCGACGGCGTCGGTACATCTCCATCTACCCCTCGCGCAATTGAGCTTCGGCAACCTGCTGACACCAAATATCAGGATGAGTTTTTTTTTCGTGTCTCTAGTTCTGAAAAATGCACAAGCAAACATGTGTGTTCTTAGCGAAAGAACCTTTGGCATATACTCAATCATTGTATATGATGGACTCGTAACTTCACAAAAGTACCGTATATCTCCCACCATAGATGACGTTTCCATATCTGGACCACTCGAATTTTCTTGGTTCGTGAGTGTACTACTTAAGGAGGTGTGACTGTATATTAGTGGCTCTCACGGTTCGAAGGTAGGTACTTTGTAGGCAAAATAAGCTCTAAACTTGCGATATAGCCCCTATCTAGCATAGGGTTTAGGGCTACCATGACTGAAACAACGGATACCATATCCAAGCAAGCTGACAGCCCTGGACCCGGCGTCGAGCACCGAGAAGTTCAACCCGACGGGTCGAACACACAAAGCAGGGGCGACTTTGCGGGAGAGACCTTATCATCTCAAGATAAGGTAGGGAAGAGTCAGTCCGATGAGGATCATCACACGCCGATATCATCGGCCAGTGGTTTATCGAATACCGGTTCGCAAACCGGTAATAATTTTGGCAGCAAAGTACCGGAGCCCAGTACCGAAATTAAATCACTGGAACAAAGTACCTTAACTGTACCAAGTACCGGTATATCATCGGAGGTACCCAAACAAATCACTCCCACTTCCCAATCGACGGACGGGGAGTTGATGAATGCTGACGGCACCGGGGCGGATGTAGATGTAGTCCCGGACCCCGAGTCACTTGCCGCTGCGCTTAAAAACTGCGCTTAGACTTGCTACACGACGCGACACCACAGGTATAAGCCTAGCTGGAACTTATGCAGGACTTATTTGCGCAATATATGTAAAAGTGAAGGGACCACTATCGCGGCTGTCAGAAGTGGCTAAACGATTTCCGATTCTGAAACCTGTGGAATTAGAACGATTACTGGATTACTTTGAGATTCTTGTCATGGAAAATAATTTTGAGTGGACGGTATGGAGACACAAAGTGGTGGGAGCTGCGCTAGTTGCTCAGCGTTCACCGCAAGGGTTCGAGAACATTCTGTGGAAAAATATTGGGCAAGAATATGTTAAAAAAGCTGGTCTGATCCCGCCTGTCCTGAAAGGATGGGCAACGAAAGTGGCTGGGCCAAGTGCAGGAAAACCGAAAACGGAGAAACAACTGAGTGCAAAAATTTTCACGAAGCCGTTCTATTTAAAACAGAATTTTTTTCGGCGGTGTAAATTACTCGACTGAGAGAGGTCTGTGAGAAGACCTATGGAAAGTTTGCGCCGTCGAAAGTGAGAGAAGGAACGGATGATGAATGGAGAATTGTCCAAGGTCTTGTAGAGGGTCACATCATTGCCCGTCAACTGCCTCAATTTCTAAAGCGTATAATACAAACGGATGAGCAAGTACGTCAAGTTCACACTATTCGAGCGCAAGTGGAAGGCTGTCTTGTGATGGAATTGCGAGGCGAAAGCCCAATTAAGGAGGCTTTCTTGAGTACGAAGCGCATTCAAGAAAGCATTGCAACGGCTGCATCCACTAGGGGGACGGGCTCACCTGCGCTTTGGCAGATGGTGGCACAAGTTAAAAACATCAGCTACAACGTCGGTGATCATTCTCTATATTTTCATTTTTTTACGAGAGAAATGACAAAAAATTATAGGGATACGTGTTCCCTTTCACCGATATGAACATTCGCTACGTAATCTCCACCAGGAAGATCGGTCTCCTGGGAAAACTGCGTGGGATGCTCAAGTAGATCAAAATGGAGAACAGTATAGCCAAAATGGCTTTTATTCATGCATTCTCAAGAATATTATTCGTTCGATGGATTTATTAAAGTTAACGGTTAACGGTTTTCCTAAAATTTATTCTTGGAATGGAATTTCAACTCGACGATCTTGACAAGAGTGGCCCCTTCTCATACACGTCGACACTCTGGGAACTGATTGTAGAATCTGAGGCGTGCCCATCGGCGTTAGCAGGGGTCAAGCGACTATATTGGTGCCACACAATGATTGTTATAGAACATCCGTCTATTAAAGGACAGACCCTGTGTCTCAGATGTGGAGAAACGGGGCATCAAATGCGCAAATGCACGAAACCGTTAGTAGATTTACTTAAGACAAACTGCATCCAGGTTAAACCGGAGGATCTCAAAACATTGACTATTCCAGCAGCAACTTTTACTAGCATGGAGGATTTACGAAAACAAGTTGATCGAACACGTGAGCAGCAGCAGGAACAGACCAGTAAGGAGGAGTCTACCAAGGAGACACCTGTTGAAAGTTTGAAGGAGCAAAATGGCGACATTCCCAAACATTCTATCGACAAAGATGGGGACCCGAAAACAACTAATCCTGGACAAGATGGTAAGCCAGTCCGGACACGTAGTTCAACGTCTTCACCTAATTCACTCCCTGGGTGGGTGACAGTGAAACAACGCAAGATGACTGAGAACACCACTCCCCCCCTTAAGATTAAAACTGATAGGAACCAAGTCAAGCGCACGAATATATCTCCAGACGTTCTGTCTCTCGGTTAGACTTACGAATATCCTTTTTTTTAAAAGAGGGATATTCGTAAGTCTAACCGAGAGACAGAACGTTCTGGACAGAAGGATGTGGACATGGAAGTCCTTCCTCTTCGGGACAACCAAGGAGCAGCCCAAGGCGCAGAAGATTCACCAGCAGGAACACGTGGTATCATCCCCAAGCAAGGGGGAAAGGAGCAAAAAAAGATGACTGCTAAACAACGCAAGCAGGAGAAGATCTTCAACAAGAAAACTAGCGCACTCCTCATGGTAGAAGGCCAAGCAAAAGCCAAGATTTACGAATCAATTGATGACATTACTCAGGAGCAAGGCCCGGCTGATGTATCTCCACATCGAAAGGATCCAGACAACAATGGTAGAGTGTTTCACCCTCCTGCAAAAGGATATTTTTGTAAGGAGAAAAGGGCACTTCACCAGGAGTGTTAATGTACACTCTCGAGAACCGTACGTTTCAAAACAAAAAGTACCAAATGAGCGGGGAATATCCCATTACAACCCAAGCATCTTGCGAAAAAATACGGCAACATATGCAGTTCTTTCAATCTGAAGTATCGGCGGCCCAGCAGCGGGGGGGACATTACTTATCGGAAAAAGAGAACCGACAAAGGACGATATTGATATGGGGACCTGCAGCAGCGATGAGGATTACGATGACGAGAAGGAACCCCAGGTTCCTACGGACAGTCTCGTGTTGTAACTTAGTAAGTAGCAAAATATGTCACCACTGCGCTGATAGGCAGTTGAAAACTGGTCAACTAAAGACTAAACTCTCTTACTTGTTTCTCGAATTTCGCTTGGGTCAAAGCAACTCACCATCGTCAGAAACTCTGCTGGGTTTGGAGCATCATGCAATGTAAATGTCTCGCAGATAGTGGAGTCTGGGCCCACCACAACATACACGCGCTTGATATCGGCGATTTTTGGATTTTGATCCATCACTTTATTCAACTCACGTAGTCGATGCGGCTTGAATTTTTTTTCACTTCGAATAGTCGCCTGTATATAAGCCACAATGACATCTGGATCGCTGCTTCCACTCTGAAACGCTTCACACATCACCACTGCATCGACGAAAGGGAAGAATGGATAATCCGGATGCCAATAAGTCCTTTCAGAGAGATTGACCAAGCAAGTGTAGCACTCCTCCTCATTCTCGCCTTGGCATTCAACACGTGGAACGCATATCTCGATTCTTTCGTAGTAGGATCCTTCATTCATCTTTAATACAACCGGAGTCTTCTTCGCAAATGCTTCACGGACGGCATGGTGCAATAACAACTCATATGCGGTACCCAAGAAGCCAGCACCGATAGATTTTGCGTACTTGAACACTTCCAATTGCTTTTCCATGCTTACATTGCGTCCAAAAAACTTCAATGCATATCCAGAATCGACCAAGATCTTCCAGTGCGCGATGTGCGAGTAGTGCTTTTCGTTGTTGCAGTTAGTGATGTAATGGCGCCGAATCCGATCCACTCGATCATTGCTCCGATCACTTCCATACGTGGACACGAGCTGGTATGCCTGCGCGTTGCCCACTGTACTGCAATCTGCCGCAACTCGCTCACTGAGATCATCGCGAGTTTTGCAGAACTCGCGCAGACTGCCACCACTGTAGAAGTATTGCTCTTTGACAAGTTTAAGCCACGTCGAATCTTTTAAATTCTTGGTCTTGCGAAATCCAGTTGAGATCACCCAATCCGTCAAACGTGCATACTGCTCTAGATCCTCGCGCTGCCAGGCCGGTAAGACCACCACGTGTGACGGGTCATCGTGCTTCGCATCATACTGACACGATGTCGCCAGAATGTGGAAAGGAACAAGTCCATTTGCGTCGACATCCACATGAGTTTGTGAAAAACCATCCACAAGTACAAGCGCACCCTGAAGCTTCTCTTCTTCACGTAAGAGTTGTAACCGAAAGGCAGAAAGGTTTTGTTGTCGAGCAAACGATCCTTTTCCATCAAAATACACCACTGCATTTGCGACGTCGCCTTCTTTCACGTGACGTATGATGAGCACTTTTCGTTTCTCAACACATGCCATATAAAAACCAACTTGCATGAGAAAGCACGACTTGCCGACACCAGGCGAGCCGACCATCACAATACGCTTCTTTCCAACAGTCAGAAGCAGTCCCTTCACCACTTGCCAAAACACGACTTCTTCCTTTCGAATGAAGTAAGACGATGGAAAACCACCATATCCTTTCCAAAACGTGTGCAATCCAGGCGTCATCACGATCGGTTTTCTACTTTCTTGTTTATCCGACAGTGCATCCAGTTGAAACTCATCGTGGGCAACTTGCAGTTTTACCCATTGATCCAGAATTGACTGAGGTGTGGACAATCTCGAAAACACATCTACTGGTTCCAAAAGTTTTCGCTTTTTTGTGGTTTCTTTCACGCTTACAATGAGTAAATCCCGGAGTTCTTTGCCACGCTGCCCAAGAATTGTATCGAGCGCAAGTGGTTGCTCCGCAGCAAACGCCGCCTGGTTTTCATAAACAATGAGATTGGAGGTAGCAACCCCGTGGAGGTGTCTGTCTTTATCAATTTTCTTCACTGCTTTACGGAAGTCCGCAACATGGTCATTGTCGTTCAAGGGTACGTTATCTGGTGTGGAGTCGTTGAATGCTTTGCCATCTGAATCCACCAGTTGGAACCACGCATTCCGCACCATGTCATTCCTTTCTCGTTGGAATACCGAATAATTATCGGATAACGTTTCACGTTTTCCCGTCCAAGTCTTCTTCATGTACAACTTTTTCCAGTCTTATTTCGGCAAGAAAAACAAATTAAGAATGGCAAGAACAAAAGCGAAATCGGCAAGAACAAATCCAATTTCGTCATTTCCTCTATAAACAAGTACTGTAGCTGTCAAAATCTAGGAACCTTTTACACACAGAACAATACTAACGTAAAACATCAGATTTTCGGGTACCTTAGCTAAATTAGAACAATTTTGTTCAATCAGCAGACAGGTGGAATCCGCATGAACCAATGAAACGCTCGAATCATGGCTTGGTGTAAAGGGTTATCCTGAGAGATGTCTCTGAAAAAATATAGAAGGTGACAAAAGTTGACTAAGAACCCACCAAAAGAAAACAGCAGTTTTTCGCGGAAAATCTTTACTGCGAAAAACTGCTACTTTCGATTAATCAGCCAATCGTGGCACGCGTAGCAAAAATACAAACATATAATTGGCCAGCTGATGGTTCCTGCGGAAAACTGCTGTACTGCGGAAAACCGCTGTGTTACGTTACGTTTTTACGCATGAATATAAACTATTTAGAGGAATGTTAGGCCACAGTAGGCAACCTGGCAGGTTTGCCGAATTTGCTTTTGTTCTTGCCGTTCTTAATTTGTTCTTTGCCGAACAAGGACTGGAAATGATGTAGCTGTAAAAAAAATGTTATGGTGGTGCACAGGAGCCTCCTATGATTGCCCAACATTTCGTTGTCGGGTACATGCTCAGGACGTTGGCCAATGAAAACCAAGCGAGTGCAACATTCCGACCATGCGTATCCCCATCCCACCTTTACGACAAAGTGCTTGCGTTACATCCCCCCGCTTTGGTAGCAGTAGCAACAACAAGAGTGAAATCATCTTCAGCCCATAGCAGCAACAGATCGTTGTGGTGACATCACGACGCGTTTCGTACGTGTCGGTCACAAAATCGTCCTTCCAGACGTGGAAGTAGGCATTCATAAACTTGGCGATAGTGCGCCCTACTGGTGACGCGACATGATTTGCTGTCGTTAGTAGACCAAATAATGCCCTATCGAATCATTTTCCTATTATTTCAACGACGATGTAAATGTTTACAATGAATCAGATGTCATGCGGGACATCACCAAACACGGGAACGCCAAGCCAAAACCATTGACTCCGGACTACATTTCACGTGACGTGCATCGTCATCATTCCGTCCGTGATCACACCGAAGATGACCGTCGCAATGATAGCCACGTGCCAGTTCCAGTCAAGTCCTCGCTGATCCATTACATACAGCTAGTGTACTAGCGTATACAACTGTCCCTAGTATGGCCATGATACTCGCATTAAATGGGGTCGCATGGACCCAGTAGAGTTTAATGTTGCTAAACGAGACAAATTCAACACGCCCGAGAAGAGCTTGTACGCTGCGACTTGATACTCGCTGTTGTACGATGCCACAGAAACGTAATAAATATGCACGGAACTCGGGGGCTTGCACCTTGTCTTCGTGGATCCACTTTATCTACTTTGGGCCGCTTTTCCTTTTTATAAATACGGATGCTTAAAAAACAACGGTTTAAACAGCTGGTACTTGACGATATCTTCTTTTTTTTTTTACTATACCTGGCTTAGGGTCAACGAACCATATGTTTGTAGCCACCTAGATGTAAAAACCCTTGATAAATGTAAATACAGTCACACCTTCCAATGAGAACCTCCCTAACTGGTAAAAATCCTGTATCTGAACCCACAAGTGTCTGCACCAATTAGAACACTGTATTTTTGTATGGAGGAGCGAAATTCCTTTTTTCTGGGTCATTTTATAAGTGATCACCATTTAAGCATTCCTACTTTCAATTATAGTGGCCGTCCTTCAAGTACTTATTCCGTGAATTCTTACCTACATTAGTTGTATCAATACCTTGAACCTGAAGTCAATGATGTAGTCGCTCTTTAGCTGAGAGATTACAGGTTCCATCACTGTCGGTAGATAGTTTAACCCCGAAACAATGCCAATTGTGGACGTGTGCAATGGAACCAAGCATGTCAGATACTTTCTGAGCTTCGTATTCGGAGTGGCGCAAGCCATTATATATACACAATGAATAACGCACGCTGTCTGGGGATTGTTCACCTCTTCAGCTTCCTGTCTCCACTTGCTAAGAGTTTTTTTCAGCAAATACAAACGTATAAGTCATTAGCTGGGATCAATATCCCTCGAGCTTCTTTAAGACTAGAACTCGGTTGTCACCGGTGATGCATCGGTTGAGAGCAAACGTTACATATCGCAGGATGTCTACACTCAACATAATCATGGAGAGAATGAATCGAGCGTCAGCTAAAGTGAACCGAAGCTTCGCTAAGCGCTTTTACGGCGTTCAGCATTCTTAATCTTTTCACCTTGGCAAGAAGAACATTTAAACTTGACACAATCCGACCTTCATCATAGTAGACTTGTCTCCCAAAGAAATCTTCACCTCTACATCGGTCACTTCAGCGAAAATGAACTACCTCCCACTTAAGGATTGCGTGGAGAATTCAATTTAATCTACGCACATCACAAATTACATCGCTGAGTTGTCAAACGATGATCAATATGACGTCTCGCAAGCTCGACTTCTTTCGTTTCCACTGTAGCTAGAAATTTCGCCACTAAAACTGGTAGCGGTACCACTCCATATGCTAAAGAGAGAACAAAAGCGTTTTTGCGTATTTTTCGCAAGCAGAATTTTTGGCATATACTCACTCATTGTACAGGACGGAGTACAGTAGTGGCTTCAAATAGCTCAAGTAGTAGCCCCCCCCCATCGATGGAGTTTCAATATCTGGACCACTCAAATTTTCTTGGGTCGTAAGTGCTACTAAAGGAGGCAAGGTATTTAGGGGCGTTTCTATATCTGGACCACTGTGGTGGAGCCGATTTCCAAATCCATGGCCGAAGTCTTGGGTGGAATCCGGATACCCACTGGCCCGGACGACCAACTTTCGGAGGGGGTACTCCGTCGCTCCTGATCAGCATCGGAATCAGATGAATCACCATTGTGGTGACTGATCTGATCCTCCCGGTCATCTGGCCGGTCTTCATGCGCGTCAGGATCTATGTTTATCTTCATCTCACCTTGTGTACCCGTTGATCGGGGGTGTTTACACTCACTTAGGTGGACTCGGTGACGAAAACGATGATCTTGATCAGGTCGGAGGGGATGACCTTCTTGAGACGGGGGGTGTCCTCGGGTGGAAATCTTCACCGGAGAACGGGTTGGGGTCGATACTTAATCAGTATCTAGGCACTGATCAGGAAAGTTCGTCTGATCAGCCCAGCCAATGAGAGAGAGATAATACGAAACCAAGAAAACGCGAACAAACCACGATTTTCCACAGTAATCCACAAACGTTATCTCCACAAAAACTTTTTCCAATATTATTGACGTGTTCCAAACACGTGTGCGTTGAGGGTGAGGTTCGATCACCTAAAACAAACCCGTCGGGGGTCTTCCGGTAAGCCAAAATGTGTCTAAGCGCGTCTTAACCGGGAATTAGTTGAGCAAGAGGGGACTAATCAACCCTGTGCTCCCAATGACCGCAACACGTGGCGGAGCGACTCTTTGCTTTAGGGGGGAAATCTAAACCTGTTATTATATATGCAATGTCCTATACCTGTGTACCGTACATCAACTCATGCCTGACTTATACTTCGAACCTATTTACTTCGTCGCACGGTTGCGTAGCACCACCTTGCCCATCCTGGCTGCACCTTCAAGCTGATCTGTACCACTTCTGCCCTGATCACGACCCGACTCTTAGAAAGATCTTCAACCCATCCCGATCTTCGACAAACGACCTTGAAACCACTTGAGATCTGCTCTTCTAACACTTGTCCACTTCGTATCCAGCCTGACTAAACCGAGAACTTTACTTGCCTTTGCATCTGGACGCTGATCAGAGGCTGATCAGCCCTGATCACGATCGGCATAGTGATCAGCCGAGTGATCAGGTGGTGATCAGGCCGATCAGCCCTTGATCACCTCGGGAACGCTCTGGGTCATCATCATCACGACTCAATTCATCTGCTAAGCCATACTTCCGACCTCCATACCCCGTCAGGGCAACCATATCACACTGACTTCATCCGATCAGGCCTGATCGGGACTTTCCGCATCTTCCCTGGACGAATCCATCGGTGATCATCATTCACACAACTTGTCACTCCACATGCCCGACTTCATTCAACATCTAATCTTCATTGCTCGGGCATAATCAGCCGATCAGGCCGAACTTCGTGTCATGATCAACTTCAACCACTATACCTTTCATAGATCGGCTGGACGGCTATCCTTGACACGTCAAGTCAACAGTTGCTCCTTTCGTTTTACATCCACGGGAACTCCACTTAGTGATTGTGATAACGATCGTGATCGTGATCTCCATCGTTCCATCAGTGTCTGAGACTGGGCGTAATGACAGTACTTGGCTGATTTCTTCACATCGTGAATACCCGTTGTCCGCCACCTTTTCATCGTAACTGTGATCAGCTTTTTCCCACCCATCAACCGTCATATGTTGATGGGTGTTCCATCGTCACCAGTCAACGGCCATGTGTGGTCCACTTCATTCTCAATATTTTCCGATCGCTTTACCACACGCCTTAAGCATATCAAGTCTCTACCAATGAGTTGCAGTACGTGAAAATATTTAAGATACTTAATCAATTCAAATTGTAACACTAATCCACCCCATTGTTAGTGATTGAAGCGCAGTAACCATGAATTCCCGTGTAAAATTGTTTAAAACAACATGTAACATAATACAAAACCATTTAAGTCTCTTTTTGACGAAGTTTTTGGATTTGAGTCACGTTTTGGGATATTTCCTTTTTATTAATCTTTGAAGTGATCTATAATTATTGTTGAAACAGAGACATGTTTTTATCTCCCTTTTTATTTATCTATGAAAAACATCTTTTGTATTCCCCAAAATTGTCAGGACCAGTAATATAAGACGGCTTTCCTGGTCGTCCGTGTACCTTACACCAGATAGAGTGGTCCACTAATTATCTTCAACGTCTTCGTCCTGACCACCCGATTGGCTAATAATGACGCGTCACGCTACTACAGCGATTTAGCCCCGCTAGCACCACTGGAGCCTCTTGCACGACCCTAGACCGTCTGCACTCACTGTCGGTCATCTTCATAGAACGTCAAGCAGTCTTGGCCCAGGGCTGGTCTGACCCGGGAAGTACTGCGAACCTGACTCAACATGGCTGGCCTGGTCCAGCTTCGCTACTGCACTTTTCGTTAGCCCACATGGTCTCCTCACTCTGAACCTGCCCCGCACTGCTTTCGCATCTTCACATTTTTATCCGATACCCTTCAATGCTCTTCTTGTATATCGTCCATGGATATCTTCCTGACTTATGAGCAACTTAGGGTGGTCGTCCCGGTTGGTGATTTGGACCGCCAGACCAGGTGTGCTCCACATCCGGCAGTTGATTTATCCTGGAATCGCTTCACCACAGCCGACCCTTGCTGCAGCCGCACAAGGTTGAGGCACGATCTCATTAAATTTCTTCCCGATACTTCTTTTTTACGCATATGCCACAATTTGGTGAGTTCTGTTCCCCATCCTTCCGCCGATCATTATCTCATACACAATCCAAATTCATCATCATTATTTATCAATAACTCGCCTTTCGTTCATCATCCACCTCCGGACCACCTGTCCAAATCAGGCCCCGTCCACCATCTGACTGGTCATACTCCTGACCGACCAGCTCAAAAATAGGTGGAGAGTTGTACAGTCTTAAACAGATTGGCTGAATGATGACCCGAAGCCTTGGAGTAATATTCTGCTACCCTGGGAGACCTCATAGTCCTCCGGAGTCTGGATGCCTTCTGCACATGCTTGGTCATCAAGTTTCTGTTCTCCCGAACTGATTTGGTCCGGACATTCGTTCTTCACTATTGCTCGGCCTGATTAGTTCCTGTAGCTTGTTAAACTCAGCCAGCTCCGTAAACATGGCTGGATCTGAAACCGTGACTCCGGCCTGGTGCCGCATGGCCAAAGTGGCGAGATGATCTGTTTTTCGGTTCCACTCTCTTTTAACGTGCAGCATCTCATGCTCCGGCCACCGGTGGTGATGCTCTTAGGTCGCTAACGATTGTTTAATGGGCCTTTGGAAGATATTAAAGTTGACCGGTGAGTCTTAATTAAGGTTTAACCTATAAATCTTCCAGATTTAACAGCCACCGATTACCGTACGAGGTCTTAATTTTGGGCTTATTTAAAACCGTGGTTTTAATCAATCCAGTGATTTCATTGTCCAAAACAATAACACTTATGTTTGGAGTTCATTGGCCAAAACCCTGATTGGCTGACGGTGGCACAAATTTGATCATATCTCCTAGATTTTACGACCTGATGTTAAGACTCACCGGTGGAGGTGCTTTAAATCTGGGTCCAGCATGTCATTGTTTTCACTCATTTGTCTTTTCTTTGATCGCGTCGACATGAGCTGTCAATTGATTTCTTTGCACAGTGTTAGCGATGGGGTGACGCGATACCCAAAAAATGGGTATTTGGGTTGATGCTATTTTGCTCGAATGCCTTGGCACTCGTTATTTGCTACTAGTATACGCTCTAATGTAGACCTAAGTTATCTCTGTCGCGACCTTATGTAGGGACCTTTGCCAGTCTAGTACTTGACCATACTGATTTTCCTTGCCTTTCCCATACCAAAAAGCCAAGACCATATATATAATATATCTTGCCTCCACATTTGCTACTGGTTCCGTTGACCCAAGTACCCATTTTTTGGGTAGGGTAGTGGCATGGGGTAGTAGCTTTGGGATGACTAATCTGGGTAAGGGAGCTTTTTGATCCCACGTGCTTTAGCAGCAGGTTGAACTGAATCTAGAATATAGATTCAGGGTTACAACCTTAACAGCACCCACTATAGCAAGATCAAATCGCATGACGGATGAGTCTATGCTTACCTGATGACATAAGCCAAGAGCAACAGCTTTCGTATCCTCTGGTTACCTCTCCTACTAAACTACATGTAGTCTCTCCCAGATCACGGACAGTTGGCTTTTTTTCACGTTGACGCTGCTACGTCATCGTCTTCGCTCTTTCATTGGCTAAAACTGTCTCACTCGTTCATCCCTTTGCACCAATTCCATGTCATCCATTGGTCGAAATCGTGTCGTGCGCCCGTTTTCTACTCCTGTTTCCCGACCGTCTCTCCGTCAAAATAGCGCCGACTATCGAGCGGATAGCGCCCGAGAGACTGGGCAAACGTCTCTATCCTTCCCCCTGCCCCACTGTCTTGTTCTCAATCTCCTTCTTGTCGCTATCATGGCACATGATCGAATGGCCCCAGTCAGTACTGCAACCACTCGCTCGAGTCCTCCAACGCGGAATTTCTTCCCTTCCAGTAATAGTAGTCACAGCATCAGTGCAAGTACAGCAAGTGTCATCCGGTCGTCTTCGTCGTCTTCTCTGGCCACGCAATCCTCTCAAACTATTGTCTCTAACAGTACGCGACAAAGGGATAGAGAACGCAAAGATTTGGGTGACGAGCGGGCTGCGACATCTTCCTCGACGGTTTCCACTACGTCATCAATCGACAAGCCGTTTACCGTCAAACCCACAGCGCGACGAGCTCGTCGGTCGACGCAATCAAGTCAAGACGGGGTGTCATCCACCACGCAAAGAAAGCCAGAACAAATGGAAACCAACGTAGGTTTCACGTCGTACAGTAGTGTCAAGGAAGTACCGTTAACGATCTTAGAATCGCCCCTCGCGTCCTCCGAGACCAATTATCTCTCGTCGTCGTCTGGAGGCCCTGGAAGCGACAAAGAGGAAGCCTCAGCATCCTCAGCAGCGTTAAACCTCGCACACCAGCAGCACTTGCGCATGAAACCATCCCGCATGGTCGTCAAGCGACGCGCTACTGTCCCCGCCCCAACTACAAGTACCGTTACGAGTACCGTTCCCCCCCCTCCTCCAAATACTACTCCTACGACTACTACACGACGAAATGGACGCCCGGGGCCCAGCCCCCCCAAGCATTTAGAACGCTGGCAGCTTCGTTTACGACGTTCCATCTCTGGAAATTCCAGTAGTACCGATGAAGAACATGGCTTTTCAACCCACGACCAGCCTTCTCGACGGTTCGAGACCTCGTCTCGTCGTCGTCAGCTTCAGAGTCCTCCAAGCCCTCACTCTTCTCCTCAATCTTCTTCTCAATCTTCTTCTTCTCTTAACGTGACGTCGCCACGTACAGCCGCGCGCCAAGTCGTCGCGCCAAAAAGTCCGTTCGAAACGACACAAAAACTGGCCCGACCCGTTCGGATTCGATACGAAACACCGGAGCGAGGACGAGGAGGGAAAGTGGAAATTTCGCATGCTTCGCTTGGGAAATTGATTGCGCGATTGACCGATGCTCATCAGTACGATACGGAGTTTCGTGACGTGTTTCTCTTGACGTTTCCGTGCTTTTGTTCGCCCTATGATTTCATCAAGAAACTCTTGAAACGCTATACCGCCGTCTTGAGTCTTTGTGCCACGGTCGACGAGCAAACACTGGACGAAATGCAACGTCGTCTCGACGAAATCATGGCCCAGGAAGAAGAAGAAGAAGAAGAAGATGAAGAACGTACCGAAGACGACGAAAAAACTGGCCATCCCCAGCATCGAGCGTCCATTATCACGTCCATTTCAACAGCACGGTCGGATATCAATACGAATATGGAAGCGAATGTCTCCATCATGCGGCTCTTGAGTGTCTTGAAGTTTTGGATCAAAGAGAGTGGCTTTATTGAGCACGACGTGGCATGGGATCGTAAAACTGCCAAGAAATTACTTAGTTTTCTCACGGAAATCCACCAGACAGCGCCGATTCCGTCCATTCGAACCCATGCGGAAACGTTGCTCGTGTACGTGACTCAAGTGGTGAAAAAACAGCGCAAACACGCGCTTGGGGGCCACGCCAAGGCACCAATCGTTGCGTCCGCCCCCGTCCTTCATCAATTGAGCGACCGGGGGGCTTCCCATTCCCGTCTCCGGTCGCAAGCCGCGACGAAACTCGCGCTAGCTCGGTCATCCTCGGATCCCAAGCAGAAACACGACAAAAAAGTTGGCCACAATAGTCCCCCCCGAGTGGACCTCGTTGTCACCCCGGGGGTACTACTCGCCACCCGGGCCCCGAAAATCGCACGCGGCATCACGACCGGCAGCGCCGACGCGTTTGGATTGGACGACGTGATGCAAGAGACGCTCCAGCGGGCGCGGGTGACGGCGGCGTCCCGCAAGAGCGCGCGAAGCGGGTATGAAAGTGTCGACCCGTTGGCGGGTTTTAGTGCCCCCGACCTCGCTGACCAGCTCACGTTGATTGAAGTGGAACAGTATTTCATCCCGTTGGATCCTCGGGAATTGACCAATAAAGCCTGGACCCGAGAAGCAACGAAACACGTCGACGCGCCACACGTCATGGCGTTGATTGAGCTCTTTGATGCGACCGCTGAGTGGGTTTCCAGTGAGATTTTGCATCCTCAATTGCAAGCGGTGGAACGCGCCAAGATGATTACGCTCTTTATCGACGCCGCGCATCATTGTTATCAGCTGAATAATTTCAATACGTTGTTTGAACTCCTTACGGGGCTCTCGGCGCCCTGTATACGGCAATTGAATACCACGTGGAGTCTCGTGTCGGCCACGGCACAGGAAAAATATCAATGTTTGACCCAATTGTGTGCCCCGGACGACAATTATCGAAACTATCGGCAAGCGTTTGCGTTGGCTGAAGGACAGCCCCGTCTTGCCTGTTGGTTTCTCTTGGTCAAAGACTTGTTTACGTACGAAGAAGCCATGAAATCCGTCGAAGAGGGACTGGTGAATTGGCAAAAGTTTCGAAAAATCTATCGGGTCATTAGTGAAGCGTTGGATCGACAGAATTTCAATTATGTCGCGGCTGGGAATGGCGGAAATGGACCGAATGGAGGCTTGAACAGTGGACGGAAAGGACGGGGAGGCATGTTGCGTCATGATCGCAAGACGCAGCAACTTTTACGACATCGAGTGGACACGTACGTGTTTGGAAAGGGGGGGGGGTATTATTATTATTGAGTAATGACTGAGTATGATTGTTTGCTTGCTTGCTTGCTTGCTGCGTGCGTTTGTAGGATCCGGAAAGACAGTACGGTGCTCTATCAACTTGCCCGTAATGCCAATACGCAAGAAAGCATCTTGTTTGTCAATAGTTTGTCCGAAGCAGGGTTTCTTTAATCCATCCCCCCCATGGGACGCAATTGATCAGGTGACTTACTCACTCACTGACTGCATCAGGTGACTCAGTGATACTATTATGTATACTTATGTAACGGTTACTCAACGACGATTAAGTTACTCAATGATCATCATCACGTTACTCAAGAACCATCCTCCTTCTCTTTTTCCTTCTCTTTTTCCTTTTCCTTCTCTTTTTCCTTCTCTTTCTCTTGTTGTAATTGTTCTCTTCTTTTTTCTTTTTCGTCACCTTTTCCTTTCTTCTCGTCTCCTTGTCCCTCCTTTCCCATCAATTTCCGCTTCCCACTCGCTTCTTCCATCTTCTCTTCCATCCTCTCGTTCTCCTTTTTCTGCTTTTCTCCTCGTGGTTTCTCCATCAACAATTCTTTGACACTTATTTCCTTCCTTCCGTCAAGTGTCATGGCCGTCTTTTGTGTCCGCCATTGATAGAGCAATGCGAGAAAAGCATCGCGCGTTACATTCTCAGCTCCTAATTGCAGTTTATACTCCATTGCCATGCCTAAATCCCACATTTTAAACCCTGCAAAGAAGAGAAAGCGACGGAGAGCATGCAATTGCACCGTGCCGGCTCCATTTTGACGACTAAAGCCTGTCAAACTCGTATAGATACTTCCAACGGTATATCCAAGCTCTCCAGCGACTAAACGGTCCGTTTCCACGTCGTATACTTCCACGGTAAAGAGCTGAACGGATTGATCCGGATAGAGTTCCATGCCCTTGTCTTGTGCGTGAAAAATCGTCCGGAAACTCGCGACAAGGGGCGGATAAAGCCATGGAATCCCGTGTTTTTCATGACACCCGGCCACAACGGCGTCAAAATCGCGATTGAGGACAAATGTATACTTTTTCGCGCGTTTCCGGATACTTTTCGGCACATGGGGCGGGGTTGGGGACCCCGTCAAGAGCACGACACAACGTTCACGATGGAGTTTTGGAAGTAAGAAACATTGGGCTTGAAACTCGGACGCAATGGGAAGAAACCCTTCGTACATGAGATGGCTGATGAGGAGAGGATCAAAGTGACGGGAAATGTAGAAATCATCTTGCGAATGAAAGACAAAGCGACGTAAATGCGCGGGGATATACGCGGCATCTTGCCGCGGGGAAGACGGCATGAAAAAAGTCGGATTGGATGAAATGGAAGGTGATGGAGCGATGTGATTGGAGAAAAACAATGGAGGGGGCTTGTATTTGGGCCATGATGGGAAAAGGATACATACGGTAAATATTTAGAGGATCAAGTGAGTGGAATGATTGAAAAAATGGGTTCGAATAAGGTTAGAGACGCATTGTCCCATGCGGTTGTTGTCCCACCGAGTATGGGCAGTTGTTTGCCTGGTCGTATAATGGATGAATGAGACAAAATCGAAGAGGCATGAAGACTGCAAGTTCATCCACCTTCAAGTGTTACACACCCTAACACTTGAGCGGTACCGTAACTTGACGCCACGACCACATTCTCCTATCGTGCTTTTGTCTATCTCGATTCGTCTCCATTTTTCTTTGTTTGCCACCTCTAAAATCTTGTGGCAACTTAATGTTGTTAGTTGCAACATCACATGTGTAAAACGCTCGGTTGGTCCCCTACCCCTTGCGCCTCCCGCCTGCATTTACAAGTAAAAGAGAGCGAGCGACAGACTGCTCTTTGTACTTAAGTTCCCAGTTTCGGTTTCCCACAATCAAGCGAAGTAACCAAGCACGTCACTTAACAGTCGAGCCAGCGTTAGATAAAAAAACACTCTCCTTTTTCTCTAACTCGTTCCTACCTAACGATGGGCACCCGGCCCGTGAGCTCGAAAGACAAGAGCGTGGTAAAGAAGACCGATCCAAGCAGGATGACTTCCACCTCCATCTCTTCGACGACCGTCACAACGTCAGAGGAAGCTCCAAAACCGACTGGAACGTCGAACGCGGCGGTTCATCTCGAACGTCTTGATAACAATGCCAAAACATTCGACACGGCGTTAGAGAATTCGAATCGCCTCCACAGTTCCCGCTCGCTCCAAATGTCGCAGAGTTCGTTTCGAAGTATACCTCATCGTCCGGATAGCTATACCCACTTGCATTCGTCTGCCTCGGTTAGTTATACAAATTCGGCACGTGCTACCAGTGAACGTGGGGGTGGTCGTCGTCGCGCCGAGACGGACAATTACATGCGCTCGTCCCTCCCACCCACGCTGTCGACCACCATGGTCTTGGATCGTCACTTATTACAAAAGTATGAACACGTGAATCAAGAGATCGAGCGCATTGTGCGCGCGTCCCAGATGGAGCAGCACTTTGCTTCGACGGAGGGGCCGAGTGTCACTCAAGTGAAAGAAGAATTGTCGCAAGCCAAGAAAAGTTCGGCCCAAATGATTCATGCACAAAAAGAGTTACTTAACAAGATTGAGAAACAGGAGCGGGGGGGCTTTCGTCGTGTGTTTACACTAAATAAGGCGGCGAAAATGGCCAAATTACGGTCAAAATTATGTGCCAAATTAAGTGAATCCGTCCTCGTGGACGAAGAGCTCCAACGCCTTGAGCGCCAGAGCTCAGCGCTGTCAGCGACGACGCTCGGAACGATCACACAGGATGGCAAAGCCGTCGTAAATGTCAGTAACGTGCATGGCACGGGCAGTACCAATTATACGTCGACGTATTCCACGACAAATAGTAGTACCGTCTTTCGAATGAGTAGTACCACGGGTGGAGGAGGCAACAATGCGATCGAAGACATGCGGGATCGAAGTGGGAGTGAAAGCAGTGGTGGTCCGGTGCTTGCCATGCGCACGAGCTCTGGGTGGGAAGACGCACAGGAAGAATTGCTCATGCTCGAACGCGAGAAAGAGGATATCTTGAACAATCTTTTTCAGACTGTCGAGATGCCTGCCGTGTTGGATCTCCACGCACGGATTGCAAGCTTTTCAAGTGAGATTAAAGCGATTGCCAGTGTTCGAAAACAAGCGGATCGATTGGAAGCACTGTACCGAAAAGCGTTGCATTTACTTCGAGTGGCCCTTGCCGCCGTTGTATCCCCGAATTATTCCGGGAGTATCCGAGAATTTGCCGTCAATTCGTATCCCTTGGCCGTCGAAGCCGGTCATTTGATTGAACAAGCCTGTCACGTGATTCAACCGGAAGCTCGTCGCAAGTACCAGTCGTTTGCCGCCGACTTGACGCATGTGCGACCGCCGAAATTTCCTCAACCCGTGTCGGATTTTGCACGACGGTCACGGACCCACTATGACCCGCACAGTGCGCTCTCGATCGAAGGGATGCGAAACTTGCATGCGGCCGAGAATGTACTGATTCTAATGCAACGACTTGTGATTCAAAAGCTCGAGGGGATTGAAAAGTGGCAAACAAAGCTGACAAAAGATCAAGAGGCGGCCGAGCGTGCCCATGCGCAATTAGAGACGAAATTGCAGGAACAGGTCGCCGTCCTTGCCCGCTCCGTCTCCGAGTGACCGAGACGCAGCGAGAGTCTGTAATCTGTTGCAACAAGTGGTCCTGTGCGTGAACTTGGTGGCTTTTGATATACATTTTTGAGTAGTGGAGAAAGAGAGAGAGAGAGAGAGAGAGAGAGAGAGTGAAGAGTAAAGGGACGGAGGTAGCTTTCGATTGCAGAAAGTGAAGAAGAGACGAGTGGAAGGGACGGTGGTAGAGTAGCGGCGCGTCAATATATTTATTCGTCGCTCATTCTGTATATCGTTCGTTATAGGGTCGGTAGCTTCGAGAGAATGATCGATTACTGACTACATGTTTATACTGGTGCGTACAAATTTGGTGGCAGTTTTCGGTGATCGAAAAATGCGAGCTATTTGTCAGTCCCCACGCGATACATATTGGGTTCACTGGTCTCTTTCCGACGCTTATGGCGCAACGCAGAGCGTTGTCTGGCGCAAGTTACAGCATAGTACCGTATACTTCCTCTGTCCAGAAATATAAGGCCGTTTTTTTCTAAAATTCATTTTTAAGCAGGGAGAGGTTATTTGAGGCTAGCTGATTGGACGTTTTGAATTGTTAGTCCATGCTGATTGGAGGAGTTTTTGTTTTATTCAAATCGGCTCAGCGGTTTTCGAGATATGGCCTTTAAAGTCGGACACTCCATGGGGTCCGCGCTCTCAAAATGACGCAGACGTATCCGTAACACCGCAAGCACCGCAAAAAGT
Organism: Sclerospora graminicola; assembly: GCA_001887855.2. Lineage (NCBI taxonomy): Eukaryota > Oomycota > Peronosporomycetes > Peronosporales > Peronosporaceae > Sclerospora > Sclerospora graminicola. The sequence continues at coordinate 36,507 of MIQA02017921.1, read as the reverse complement.
CGCCAGCGGCCTAGAGCAAGAAGGTACTCGCTTATATGTTCTAAGAATGCGTAATATTTCTGCTGTCTAACGGTGTGACTAAGGATCTTACTCTAATATTTAACTTTCTCAGCGCTAGATACGTCGTTTTTGGGCATGAGCCCGCGTCAAGATCAATGTAGGTACAATTAACGATTGCGCGAGCGGTCGTCGTGGTCGCAGTGACCAAAAATTACGCGTTGATGCGGAATTCGTCGCGCCGCTCGCGCAAACCATCGCACTTATTTGCCTTTTTAATTTAACCAAAAATCGGACCTTAGCGAAGTATCTATGAATTTATATATGAAATCGTACTTAAAACCAATTCGGCCTTATATTCCTGGACACGCTTAACTATAGGCGCGGCCTTATATTTCTGGACAGAGGAAGTATATAACTGTATGACTACAGTAGCGCTTTATGTTGAAGCTGAAATGGCTACATTTGAATCTCATCATTTCCACCAATCACGTTTCACATCTCGACATCCTGACATTTTTTCAAGCAAGAATGACGGGTACAGGAAGTGTCCGCGCGTCGATGGATTTTAATAGCCCGTTGAATGCCTTATCGACATCTCGAAATAACCGTTTGATTGCTGTGGGTGGTCGCGATGGTCCGTCACTTTTTTTGATATGTTTCTTGGTTCCTTTTTCGATTGGCAGCATCATTCCTTATTGTCATATTTGCAGTTTTAAAAATCGTTGCGCTGGAAGCTACCGGATTTACAGAAAAACGCAATTTACGTGTAGTGGGGAAACCGAGTCTGAATTTTAGTACCAACGACATTCGATGGCATCCACGTACGTACAAGAATTCGTTTCCAAAAAAGAACTTTTTTCTGAAGGATCGTTTTTTAATCTACTATATTTCTCGATGGTACCTTGCGTAGATTTAGACTATATATTGCCACAGCTGCAACCAACGCGCCGTGGTGATTTGGAACTTGGAGCGAGATGGATACAAACATGTTCAAGGTAAAATAGCGTTTCACCATTGTTTTGTTATGAAAAAATGCTTTATTCCAAGAAAAAAGTGTCTATTAATCTCTTGTACGACCAGAACGTGTATTGCACGGTCATCGGCGTGCCGTGAACCGCATTTGCTGGCATCCAAGCGACTGGAATGTCCTCATCAGTGGCTCGCAAGATGGCACCGTGAAACTCTGGGTACGCCTCGTCTCCCTTCTTACCTTCCTCCTCCTTCCTCACCATTGTTTCATAGGATAAACGAGGGGGCAAAGTTGTATCCACGTACCAACCCAAGTCGGAAAGTGTACGCGACGTGCGTACAAGTCCGTTTCATCACCATCAATTCGCCGCGGCGTTTGAAAATGGCCTTGTCCACGTCTGGGATCTGCGCAAGACGGCACAGCCAGCAGTCAAGTTTACGGCCCATAAAGGCTTGGTCTTGAGCTTGGACTGGCATCCTAGCGATGCCAATGTCTTGGCGTCTGGAGGCCGCGATCGCTACGTCAAAATCTGGCAACTTCGTGACGTGAAACAGCCCAACCAAACGATCCAAACGATTGCCAGTGTCGGACGCGTCGCGTGGCGCCCGACATGTGTCACGCACGTTGCTACAAGTGCCTCGTTAATGGACAATAGCATTCATTTATGGGATACCAAGCGACCATTTATCCCGATTGCGTCCCTAAAAGGCCATTGTGACATTGCATCAGGCATTAGCTGGATCGATACGCCCGTGCACGAGCCAGATCAAGTGCCAGGAGAGTGGGAAGGCCACAAATTGTGGCAACACATGCTCGCGTGTTCAAAAGATGGCACACTAAAACTCCACTCGCTTGCCGACGCTTTCAAACCCCACGAATCACTTCGAACCACGGCACTAGCCCTCAATTCAAAAGGCCACGTCGCCTTTTCCCACGATTACGTTGGTACGTACGTATGTACGTACGTACGTACATTTTTTTGATTCTTTCTCTCTAAACAGACCGACTGACTGATCTTCTGAATGACTCGTAGATCGTTCGTGTGCTTCTCTCAAGCTTCACGGCCATCGAAGTGGCGGGAATTCGCTTTTTACGGTCGCGGGCGTGTCGTCCTCGTCGTCGTTTTCGCCCTCCTTTGGTCCTTTTAACAGTGATCGCAAAGAAGCAAAACCAAATCCTTTGCTCCTGTCTTTGAGTCCTTTTCAAGGCAGTGTCGGGAGTCCCGACGATGCACCAACGGGCCTTCAAGACCAGGTAGCCACACGTACGACAGCCTGGTCTTTTGGCACCGGGCAATCGCTACCCCCAAAAGCATTGCATCGATCCAGTGGCAGTAGTACCAACTTGTTGGGCTTTTCCAGTGTCCCATCGTCTACCAGCGCCAGCTCCAAGTCTACCACGGGCACAAGCACTTGCACTACCAATTTACAGGCTTTACAAGGCATGACGACGCTTTCCGATGGCAACAAGTTCGTGGCCGTCTCGTGTCCCTCGGCTTCGTTAACGTCAGCTTCGCCTCAGACGCCCCAGCTCTCGGGGCTTGCAGCCCTGGCCCCACGCGCGGTCGTAAACCTCGTGACGCTGCAAAATGTTTTCAATGCAAATCAACTCGAAGAACTTTGGTTTGGGGATGAAACTGCATATGTCCAAGCGAGTCACCACCTCGATGTCTTGCGTGCCCAGTTTGAACACAGCGAACACTTGAAAGACTCGTTTGGGTTTGATGAACACGCGTTTCGCTTTCTCGCCAAGCATTACTTGCTCTTTTTTCCAGACGATCGTATGGCCGAGAAACAAACAACAACAGCGACAACGACAACGAGTCAAAAGTATGCCGCCATGTGTGCCCAGAATGCAGTCGCAGCGTTGGTGACGGGGAATGCCCATGTGTGTCACATGTGGCGTCTTTTGCACGTGTTATATACGAACAAAGAGGTGGAAGAAGAAGGAGACGGCGACGACCAGGAGGGGGGAGAGACTTTCATGTCGCCGCGAGAAAGTACGCATGATGATCGATTAAAGGAATTTCTAACAAGAGACGAGCGAGTAACAATGGACGAGGGGCAAGCGTCTGGTCGTCGTGAGACGGCCATGCTGCTGGAACAACTGGATCACGTGAATCCGCAAGCGATGGAAGGTTTTTTTGCTCCGTGTGTGTCGTATCCGAGCGAGAACGAACGAAGGAGACGAGAAGAAAGTGATTGGACGGGTGCGTCGACGTCGTCGATGGCCACCACCGTGCGTGGCAATGCGTCCATGATGATGAATGGCAGTGCCGTGAAAGGCGAGCTTGGCCATGTACGGGATGCCATGTTAAAAGAAGTACTCGAGTATTACACGGACATTGGCGACTTGCAGACGTGTGTCGCTATTACTGTGGTTGTCGGGCTCGTTACCAATGTCGAAAACGTCATGGGCAAAGCCTGGATCCAGCAGATTTCCATGCATTACATTGACTTGTTGCATCAATTGCAACTCTACACCACGGCCAACGAATTAGTCGCCAATTGTACCGACCCTTCTATTCGTCAGATGAACATGGTACGTGACTTCCTGCCGCGATTTTTTTTTAAAACAATGTAACTTTTTTTTGACATGCTTGTAGAAATCGACGAGCGTTTACTTTAATTGTGCTCGATGTTCGAAACCTCTCGAGGCCGTAGGTCCCTCGGAAATTGGAATCCCTGTTCGACTGTGTGCCAATTGCAACAATGCTGCTACCTTGTGTTCAATATGGTACGTTGAAGGTTACTTACTGGCCGTTGGTTTCGTTTTTGGAATGATGGATGACTGACTCATGATGCTGCTTGCCTGAATTGTTTTTCTCCATAGCCAATTACCCGTCCGAGGTCTTTATGTCTGGTGTCCCGTGTGTGCACATGGGGGACACTTAGACCATCTAACGGAATGGTTTGCGCGCGAGACCGTGTGTCCAACGGGGTGTTCGCATCGCTGCTCGTTGAATTTCGTCCCTACGGGAGAAAAGTAAGGAAAACAAACGAGGACGTTCCCGATGCTTCGAGTAGGTGTCAAGTCTTCGCTTCGTCAACGTCACTTTATCGTCTGCTGTCTGGTTATTGTCACTTGCGTCAGTATACGCGTCCTTTGTACCAATCCGTAGGCTTTACCAGTCGCCACTGAATTCACTTAACGCCATCGTCAGCGGTGAGACAAGTTTACCTTATTAACCGCAGCAATACGATGCTCTTCTTCTTTTGGCCTGGGTGACCTTATCCCGACCACTCTCGTCGCCCGCTCAAGACTAAAGACGTTATTCTGTGCTTGCTGTTATTGGAGGTTTCCAACCCAAACAAGTAATCGTCGCTTGCAGTTTTCTACGATCAAAAGCTGAACACGCATCGGGTATTTGGACAAGTTCAATTACTTCTGCTGCCAGATGTACGTAGTGTCAAGTTTTGTGGTTAAGAAGTTCATGAACATCAAGGCCTGGATACGAGCCGACGCTCATTTTGATTCATTTATGTCATGCTGCAAATCTTAACAAAACATTGATCGAAACGTTCCTGTATCATGTTTAAAACGCGCAGACGCTTACCTCCAATACCCAGCGACTTTGTCTCAAATGTGATGTTGTGGTATGGGAAAACATTCTTTTTCACCGTACTGTACTAGTTTACGCTATTTTGCTCAGTTTTGACTGAAAACGCTTGTATCACCGGTAAGCGGAAAGCAAATTCTTTTGACGATCATTCCATTTCTGAGATGTAGCAACGCTTGTATCACTGCTTCAACTCAAATTGCTGTTCATCGTCAGCAACATACGTCCATCGTCTACCAAGAATCACGTCATCTTAAACGACAATTTCTTCGCTTTTTTGACTTTCTAACTGGTGAGTAAATACAGCCCTTTTCAGAGAAACTTCCATTTTCTACCGCCCCCATATCAAAAGATCTTATGTACGTGAGGACAAGTATCAACAGCACCATTGAAACGCAGAACTGCTGGCATGTATGCATGACGGAAAAACTGTATACTTTATTTCACATACAGCTGTGTGTATATCCTTAAATGAGGTCGATACGGTCGCTACAGCCCGACGCTTGAATTGCGCATTGAAGCAAAATCAGCAATGCGCACTTCAACCAAAGTACAGCTCTCGGATTGGACGAAAATAAAATCATTTTATGATCCAATCAAAAATGGCTACTGTAAATGACGCTGCTCATAACCGAGGTGCAGCTACGTAGCCGCAAGATAGGGGGGACAAGCGGTGAGGTACGGCATCTGTTTCAGAAAATTTAAACATGGAGTAGAATGTTGACGTCTTGTGGAAATGATGGTGGTGGTTTGGTCCGATCTTTAAGTCTGTGCAAGGCAAAAGAAGCAAGAAAGATAAACGTCAACGAGGGGTAAAGGGTAGTGCAGAAGTAAAGGACACGTGTGATGAATTGTACGAAGCTGCACAAGCTCAACTAGAGCAGGAGATGAAAATTGCAGGGATGGAAGGATGGCTGCCTACGAGTTTTGGTAGTGGAAGAATATCCAGGACGTCGAGGAAGCGGAAACGATCATTGGAGGAGCAGATGGTAGACGAACAAGTCGATCAAGTTGAAGCCAAAGAAGAAAATGCAGCTTTTATTGAGAAAGCAGAATATGAAAATGAAGATGAAGATGCTGCTGCAGTGGATGAAGACGGGGAGGAAGTTATCGGTGAAGATGACGGTCAATCTACCGAGACGACATTGGTGGACAAGATGCGCTTGGTTTATGATTCAGAAGGTGAAGTCGTGAACCGAATTGTGGAAAAAGTTCAAGTAGTGACGGAAATGAAGCTGGAGGAACCACGTGGTACCGAAATTTCGCGCAAGAAGTTGAGGACAGGCAAAAAGAAAACAAAGTATCCAGGTATAGATGGATGCATCCGTAGTAGTTTTGTGTTCTCCTTGCTGACTTGTTGGAGCTGCGTTGTAGTTCCGAAGGATGTCGTCAAGTTTTACGTACAAAGGCACAATTTGTTTGAAAAGTTCGAGGATGGGATCCAACTCGACCACGAAAGCTGGTACTCGGTATGTACTCCCAGCGGTCGCTGAATTTTGAAAATACTGCTAATCTGGCATATGACAGGTCACACCTCAAGTAATTGCTGAACATATTGCAACACGCCTTCGCTGCGATGTCGTGGTTGATCCATTTGCTGGCTGTGGTGGAAACGTAATCCAGTTAGCCAGGATCTGTAAACAGGTTATCGCGATCGATATTGACCCGGAAAAGATTCGCATGGCGAAGCATAATGCTGCGATCTACGGTGTGGCTGATAAAGTGGAGTGGATTGTGGGTAACGCGATCGAGCTATTGCCACGCATTCAAGCGGATGCTGTGTTTCTTTCGCCTCCTTGGGGCGGTATAAAGTACAAGCGAAAGCGTTTTTGTCTCAACGAAATGCTCGTGAAAGGTGTTTCTGGGGTAGATCTGTTTGCCATGGCTCGCAAAGTCTCAAAGAACATCGCATACTATCTACCGAAGGGTACACCTACCGAAGATCTTGAGGCACTAACAACCGATGAGCCTGTCGAGTGCGAGAGGATTTTCTTGAACAAATGCCTTAAAGTCGTGACAGCTTACTACGGCAGCTTGGTAGCATCAAAACCTCTAGTCGAGGAGAATAGCCCACCAAATTGTGTGGAGCCTAGTGATATAGTTCAGATAGAGAATGTCGTTTGAGTGACGAAAATGCAGAGACGTAGGCATTCCAACACAGTTTTTTTCCATTCAGACAATGTTTAGAACGGATCCTTTGGGAGCTCGATCAGTCCAAACTCTTTCTTGTACATCTCAGCCATCGTATTGTAAGCCAACATGTCACCTGCGCGAATCATATTGCCTGCACAAATTAATAAATTGACAAAGTTAATGGCTTGGATTCTTTGCGCATTGATTGATTTGATTCTGCGTCGTTACCGGCGTCGCAATTAAGAGGCGAGTCCGCAGCAGGGTCGGATAGCAGCGATATCACAGCCAGACACGCAGCCTACGACGTAGAAAAGAGTCAGCTGTCCGTCTATATATCTAGCTTTGAGACATCAAATGGTAACTCACTCGTAATGTCCACGCTGGGGACCACTCGCGCTTGAGAATATCAAGACAAATGCTGCCATCCTGACAGGTCGTAGTCATAATATAACAACTTTTAACAACTCGCTTCGTAATCATACATAGCAGGTCGAGTTGCTATTTTACCTTAAAATGGACATTGGGATGAAAGATTTTTGTGATAAATTTCATCTTTGGTGGCTCCATGGGGTACAGTGATGTCGTTTGAATTGCGAGCTCATAGCAGCGGCCTTCAAAAGGAGTATCTTGAGGACCACGAATGAAAGCTTTCCAGTTCATTATAGTATCTCCTTCTGGGTACAACACCATGTCTTCTTCTGGATTCTTCTTAAGCTCTTGAAGCTCTTTGCGAAGGCGCTTGACGTTCGTGTTCATCTTTTTACTCTGTAGAACATGAGGTTATGTCTATGAGGTTGTACGAATGTATCATTGTGCCTGCGCGTGTTGGCAGAAAGGCACAATATTAATAATACATGTAGTGAAGGGACGCGGATCATGAATGGATGGATACCTATTTATATTACTGAAAATGAGTCGAGGGGACAACCAATTCCCAAGCATCTGCTTTGATGATGACTGCCAGGTGCGCGTGCTGGATAAAGATAACATAGCGCATACACAGGAGCTTGAGCAAGAGAGCAACCAGTTTGTCACGAGAAAGTGTCATTGCGATTGAAAATGTCGATTTGGGGGGAAAATGACAATTAATTGTATGCTTCTTAATGATAGAATTGGAAGAGTTTCATAATATTGTGAAAGGCATGTTGGAGGTGATGGAAGGCCAAGCTGCACGGATCGAGCGCGAGAAGCTCAAGGTTTACTATCATTATCGTTAAAGCCAATGCAAATCATTCAACGTTGACGTTTGTCGCTGACTTGTAGGCAATCGGTCAACGCAATCGAGTGGATAGTGAAGTGGAGAATCGATACCGCCAGAAGCAAACGCTAGAGTTGTTGATTAAAGAGAAGAAGAACGAGCTGGAACGGTACGATTGTGTTTGTTGTGGAAATTGTTCTTCCTATTTCATGATCCTTGATGTAACTCGCATTAGGTACAACCTCCAATATCAATCGCTCGTGAAGATAGCTGATGAGCAACAACTGCTTATGGACAAGCTTAGCAACAATGAGTCGTAAAGCTGCATTGTCAGCGAGTAAGATTGATTGCGCTCAAACTTTCTTTATCGATTTTTACTTTTTATCAAAAAAATGCCGTGTATCAATAATAACTGGGGCTTGCGCATCGCAATGTCCGTCCTATGGCGATATGTTACGCTTTTATGCATAAAATGATATGTACGTGTACTAAAGATCGACTGAATTGTTAAAAAAGCCAACGACACGTTCGAAACAAATCTTATTAATAATTTGAAAACTGAACGTTATGCATGGTAAAAACTTCTTCCTGCAATAATAAGGCTAAAATACTACGGGTTGCGTGCTTGAGTACTACTACCCCATTACACACAGCTAGCCAAAATGGGCAAACTGGCGATAAGAAGAAAAAAAAGGAGGCCACCATGTCGATGCGCATAGCGGATGGGACACCTGAAAACCAAAAGGTTTACGTGCGTTCACCGCGAATGCGACGTGCAAGCTGAATGTCCTTAGGCATAATAGTAACACGCTTGGCGTGAATAGCACATAGGTTCGTGTCCTCGAAAAGGCCAACGAGATAGGCTTCCGACGCCTCTTGTAGAGCCAAAATCGCCGTGCTCTGGAAACGTAGGTCCGTTTTGTAGTCCTGGGCAATCTCACGGACGAGACGCTGGAACGGCAGTTTGCGAATCAATAAATCCGTCGACTTCTGGTACTTGCGAATCTCACGAAGAGCGACGGTACCGGGACGGTAACGGTGGGGTTTCTTGACGCCACCGGCAGTGGGAGCGGACTTGCGAGCGGCTTTCGTCGCAAGCTGCTTACGTGGTGCCTTTCCACCTGTCGATTTGCGGGCTGTTTGCTTGGTACGAGCCATTTCTTTGGTTTCTTGGCTTGGGCTTCGGTGTTTGAGTTGCTGGTTCTTCTTGTCTTGAGCTTGGAAAAGTGGAAATGAATGAAAATAATGTAGAGGAGAAAGAATGTGGGCGTGTGCTTGCCCCGTCGGGCAAGGCGAGAAGTATACAAATTTCAAGTGAGAGATAAAACCTGTATGCAACTAGGAGAGATGATGTTTTCCGTGCGTGATTACAGCTCTGTGCATCTATTGAATTTTCCTATTAAAATCGCTTGAGGAGAGATTTAAACGGGCGGGGCGACATGACTGGCGACCATACCCAAACAAAGGTTATTCTTAACCCTGTCGCGCTTTTCCGTGTCTCTGGTCCACTCGCTGGCTGAGCTGGCTCCTATCCCAGCGACTTGGTCTGCGTTTAATTATCTAGGTTTCTGTATAGACCACCGGTAAACATCCAAAGGTCGACTGAAAACCAAATAAGGAGGCTTCGTGGTTGTCTTGATTTCACTATGGATTCGTCCACAGCGTCGTTACGAGCCTGCCGCTTCTCGATCGACCAATCACATGGCCTCCCTAACCCTACAAATGTGCAAAGAAAAGAGTACACACAAATTTGATGCTTTGATGCTGAATGATAATAATACACCACCACTGCATGTGCATATTACTAGTACATATATACTTCTATATATATATCCAGTATTTCACAGGCACCTTTGCTGGTGTAAAGGAAGCCAGAGTGTTTGCACCGCTGGTGTTACTAACCAGCGCAGCTGTGTGCGCGCATCATCACGAGAATCTCCATCATCACAAATTGCGAAATCAAAACAATACATCAATCAATGTGCTTGTTGCGGTGATGTTGAATGATATTTATTGACTCGTCCCTTCGAATATCCAGCCATATAGATGGAAGGACAGACGTACTATTCCCAGAACAAGTCTTTCTGGTGTTTTTGTGACCAACACTCTTTGATCCCTCGTGTACAATGTACCAATAAAGTTTCAATAGTTACATTATGTACGATTTGTGTACACTTTCATTAAGAATGGACTTCGAAGCGCTGGCAACCCAATGCCGTGACGCCGCCTTCCGGTACGCCCCCCATACTCAATAATTGAAGTACAATAGCAAAAGTGATACATCCATTGTACTAAGCTGTCAGCTTCTATGGCAACGTTTTTAGCGAGTCAATAAGTGCGTCATCATGGTGGATGCAAGCTGCTACTACACTTGATGCGTACATGAAGCAGCTGGAGACTCAAATTGATAACAGCTCTAGACATGACGAGAACAACGTAGAGACCGTAAAGGATAATGATGGACTGGGCTACACTTTCCAAGTGGACTGCCAGAGTCCGACAGTAGAGTCGTTGCAAGGCGAGTTTGCGCCTCCAAAACCTGTAGTGGTTGATTCCGATCCTGTGATCAATCAAGTCGATTCAATGGTATCCATTTTTCGGTTTTTGCGCAATGCATGCGCAGGATGTAGTGAGAACCAAAGCGCTTGTCTGGATGCAGGGCTGATCAAACTAGTACGACTTTCACAATCATGTTCGTTCCCAGCGAGGTTGACAGAAGCATACTAATTGGTGGCATTCAATAGGCACATCAGGTTGTACTGCGATGTTGTTTTTGGATGGACGTAGAAGATGAGGCGCTGAAAGAGTGAGACTGATACTGTGATCATTGGATTGAAAACTATACCTAAGTGTGGTTGTTGTTTTTGTAGTCGTTTTATTCTATTAGCTCAAGTCGCACTTCAGTTCTGCGTCAACAGTGTCACGAGCAACTTGAAGAACCAGGCACACGTGTGGCAGTTGTTCTTTCCGGATCATTTCCAGGTAATAAAATCATCGCATGCTTCCATGAGGTTTGTGAATTCACCTAGATTCATCTTGCAATGCCCAGAAAATATTGGTGGAGTGTCATCGGCATCGCAAAGTCGTTGCGTTTGCGGTTGCGTTGATTATGAATTGTATCAACTCAAAACATTTGGCAGCTTCTGAAGCCGAGAACGTTGCTACACGCCGCATTGATCTGGTAAAAGAGCCGCGGTCATTTTACGTTTTAAACAATTATTCTATATTTCTAATCATAGGCTTCACTTGCTGTCCAGGTTTGCGCCCGCAACTTGGTCATTACACTCCTGCAGCGTTGCATCGTACAACCTTTACCATCCGATGCGTCATTGGCTAAAAGCCGTCATCTCGATAACCAAGACCCAGCTTTTGAATGGATTTGTGCGTTGTTTAGCGTTCTCTTTCGTGAAAATTGCGCGACAGAGCTTTACAATGCTGTGGGTGCGCACTTGCTTAGTCGACTTTGGTCTCGCGTAACCCCGGAACAATTGATTTTGCTTCGTATGTTCACAATGTGGGCTTCTTCCCTATTCAAGCCACTTTCTGAGACCTTAAAACATGAAGAACAGGACACAGAGCAAGTGCCATCCCTTGTAGAGAATACGTTTGTGTTTATCAAACGCACATGGATAGATATCATTACCTCTGATGACGAAGAAAGACCGGATGAAGCCGATAAAGTGCGAAAAAAAGTGTGGCTCGAGCTCGAGAACGAAGCAAAGTTGATGCTGCTTGATGTGCTGGGTGACGTGACGGTCGGTCCCACCACATTTGATTCGAAGGAGACTCAAGAACTCGTTCTTTCCCTACTCGAAGAATTACAGCGTGTCTGGAATTTGGGGCGTTCGAACTCGGGACCACGAGCTACAGGATCGACGGTACAACCTGAACTTTATGCAGAACCGATTGGGTACCGATCTGGTTTAATTCGCGTTCTTGGTAACCTCTCGTTTCGTCAACGAGAGCATCAAGATCTTGTACGTGAAAAGGGGTTCTTGCCATTGTTCCTGAATCATTGTAACCTTGACGAAAGAAATCCACTGATCCGGGAATGGGCATTGGTTGCTTTGCGCAATCTATGCGAAGGGAATGAGGCGAATCAAGATTATATTAATGCGCTACGTCCGCAAGGAATGGACGCAGTGGCTACTGCCGCATTTGAGAAAGTGAACGTCGACGCACGTATGGAGGACAACGGAACGGTTAAATTGACAAGAAGGGATAGAGGTGGGAGCTACTTGTAACTAAAAATGCTGTCATATATTAGGGGGTGCCAAACCTTGCAAAAAACCTGCTGATTTTCCCCCCATTTTTGTCTGATTTTTTTGCCAGTTTTGGCTGATTTAGAAAACCGAAACCAGCCTCCAGAGGTGGCTGGTTTGGTTTGCCAAATCAGCTGCTTGTTTCGTTGATATTGTGAAAAAGCGGGTGCGTTCATTTTCGATATAACAAAACAGTGACGCATTGGAAGTTCGAATACCTCATATCGGTGCTAGCTGCGTTGCCAGCATTCCACTGATGTAAAATGTGCCATCAGACAGCACGATACTAACAAGTCACAGTACGTTAGACAACTAGCGTATTTTTAGGCTAACACATTGTGTCATGTTTTGTAGTTGATAGAAAACGAGAGTCTCAAGTGTGCTGCAGCTCAATCAGTTCTTAAGGAACGAAATAAAAGGCCGGCAAATTCTTATTGTGCTGAAGATTGGTGACATCGTGCCCGCCTTCGACCGCATTGGCTTCCCGTCAAGTATCGAAGACACCAATGCTCCTTCTGATCCAGCAGCTTCTGTCCCGACTACAGCAGCTCTAGGAGCGAGGTCCACCGCTACCGCACCGAATGCTACTCAGCAGCCGCAAGCTCGTATTAATCAGTACCACCAGCCCTCTCTTGCTGCCCCATCAAACTACGTGTCGCCTACAAACCAACCTACAACCGCGGACCTGACGTGCGAAAAATGTCAAACGTCCTACAGCGCCGCTACATACTTTCGGTGATTATGCTAGACCACACAGGTAGCACATGGACAACATGCTTCAACAACCAAGGTTAGGTGGTAATGAACGGCCGTACCGCAGATGAAATTGGCGAGCTTCGTGACACGAACCCGGCAATGTTTGAGTCACTTTTCAAGAAAGCGTTGTTCAAGCAGTACGTTTGCCGTCTACGTGTGAAGGCTGAGAGCGTGCGAGAGGAACTTCGTATCAAGGCTGGGGTTGTGAGTATTGAGCCTGTCAATTTCGTGCAAGAATCAAAGATCTTGAGGCCAATGATCGAGCACCGTATTAGTATACCAGAGCTCCCTGATAAATTACATTGTATTAGACCCACCTTCAGTGTAACTTTTGTGGAAAACACGGACAACTTGTTGCCACTGATAACGAATCAGCATTATCCTCTCCATTATAACGAGCTATTCAAAACGGTAATGATCGTTTTACTTAACGTTTTATTGCAACTGCTACAGCGGGTTTACGAATAACACGGATGGTTCACGTACGCGTGGACTATACGACCATTTGCTGAAAGACGAGCCAGAAGGTGAGGTCAATGAGCTTATTCTCGCCGCTGCACGCAAAGCGGAAGCGCGTGGTCGTCCACACGACGCGTTTGCGCTCTTGAAAAGTTCTGGTAACATTGAAGGCATGATCGTGATACTGAATTCACAGCTTAGTTCAACCTTGTCAACTCCACGGCCTGAGCGTGAAGAATGGTTTCGAGAAGCGAAAGAGTTCGCGGAAAAATGGATGCGTTTCTCGTGGGTCCAGACGATTGCAAATAAGTATGCAAGAACAGCGGCGATTGCAATCCAGACACTCTCGAATGTCAGTATCTTCGTTGAGCTCTTTGAAAAGCAGCAGTATGAAGGTGCAATTGTGTTTGTGGATGAAATGGAAGTAGTGCCGACGCAGAATCCCAGCACTCTCAGTCATTGTGTCGACCGCTTCCTCTTTTTTGACGAAAGCGTGCGACAAAATTTCCATATTATAGAGTGGAAATTGTGGGAAACATTTGTGCAAGATATTATGCTCACTTCAGCGTTTGAGAAGGATGCCATGGTGTCTTCGCATCCAATCGAAGTGGTGGTAAACCACCCGGACGAGGCTGACGAGATCTTCGATGCGATTTCGTCATGCGACGACGAATGATTCTAATAAATCATGGATTCCATGCGAGTCAGTCGTTCATTGGTGCCTGTGGGAAGACGGAACTTGATCATTCCAGCAAATGTCACGAGAAGTTGGTTTTTTTACGCAGAGAAGCGACGCGAACACGTCGAACGTGCTCATGTAGCATGGACCTCGTGCTCCTGCAGAACCCGCCGACGTGAGTGAACATTTTTTGCTAAACCTGTACAAATTTTGTTTTGGGAGCCGTAGTTAAGATTTCGCAAATATGGCTCGGGAAGTCTCTAAATATAGCAGAGAAAAAGGGGGTATGTCGAGCTTTTAGACGTCTGATTGTTTTTGGCCAAAACTGCTGGTTTCCGAGCCAATTCTTGGCTGATTATTTGGGCTCATTTTCCTAGGTTTGGCACCCCCTAATAGGGGGGAAACACTAAGGGCACCGCCTAAAATTGATTTGGGCACCTATTTCTTGTTATGCGGGACATTACTCGGTGTGTGATGCACTCATTTGCTAACGTAAACCAAGTATTTGGATCAGCGTGTAAATACACAAATACCACCACAAGTAGGACAATATTTGTGCCATAGCTTATAGTACCATTGCAATTATAATAGTTCTTATTCACTCTCAAATTCGCATTCGATACCTTTGTACAAGAATTTGTGTGATCATTGTTTCAGAAGAACACTTTATTTGGAAGAATGAATATGCTATAAATAGAGTAGGGTTAGAAATTTTCCTTCGGCTACTAAAACTTGTTTTTCTCTTAAAAGCTTTCAATAGGGGGTTTCAGACATTCGATTTTTCAAGCAGAAATTGGTTAAAAGATCGAGCGAATTTCCACTTCAGTGCTCTGGATTCTGTCATGGTCAAAAATGGGAATTGATCTTTCACCAAATTTCTGTCCCCTCTATATTTACATATACTTCTCTTAGTACGATTTGCACAACTAAAAATACATTACGTGCATCCACTGTGATATCTAATTCACCTGTTTAAAACGCTTGAATGTTAATTACAGGTTTTTGAAAATCCAGTCGCTCAGAAAATTCAGCCCAGAAATCGGTCTCTCGCGGTCGATTTCTTGCCCGATTTCTCGACTAATTTCTTGTTGAGATATCTTTGAAAAAAAACAGATGTCTGAAACCCCCTAATGATCCTTGTTTACCATAATTGATTCCTTTTTGCTGAAGCAGGCATAACCACCAAAAGCAACATACTTTTTGGCCGTTTCTAATTCTTGTTAGCATATCTGCTATATTATCTGACATTGTCATCTTAATCTACCTAATATATTCTTTTATCTTACTAACTAGCTTTAATAACACCTGAAAGCATTCCGTGCGCAGCAAGCTTTCTGAGCATATTACCATACAAAGACGTTGCAGGTGCTGTAGCACCTCAATTATATTCTCTAGCCGCCGATCTGGAAAGAGAAATCGAGCCACCCGGGGTTCTATGCTTCGATCTGTGCTACACCGTTGTGCTGCTCGAGCAAATAGGTATTCAAGATGATGATGGCCGTGTTCTTTTCGTTGACCGTTTTGAGAAGCAACCTGAACTATCAGGACATGGATCTCTTGCTAATGGAGAGCATGGCAGTTCGTCAGAACTGGTGGCGTGGCTCTCTGGTGCCTTCTTATATCTAGAGGCACTTCAACGCAAGGTGACATTATAGAGTCGGAGCTGCTAGCTGAACAACTCAGTGCTGGTCTACCTCTGCTGGAATTTGAGCGTTGTGCTGTTTGTAGCAGCATGCATTTTTTTGTACCTAACTACTGGTCGCGTAACAGTCTCTGGACGAGCTGGTCAGGGATCCAGCAGTTATCAACTTGTCGTAAATCGTGGAGCTAAGTTGTTTCCTCTGTGTTTTGGTAGCAGTTGCGAAAGTAGCACCGCATATATTCCACCCCGACGAAAGCAAACCTCATCAAGCTACATTCGAAGTATTGGTATGGATAAAGCAACGGACGTTATTAATAATAAAAACTGTTTAAAACACGAGTACCTATATTGATTAGAGTTATTCACCGAGACGCATATCCTCCATGTGCTTGGCTTTTTCCCACCATTTTGCACTGTGAATTTCTTGACTTACGATGATGGCCGGAGTAATTCTCTCCATCGCATAATCTGCAGCTTCACGGAGAAGACCTCAATGCACTGATCATCTAATGTTGTGCACAGTTATGTCACCCCAAAGTACGAAAATAGTCAACTTTGCTTGTTAAAGAATCCGACATTGCATGAAACCTCATTTTTCCAAAACCTAAAAATCCAACTTTGGTTCGAAACTAGTCCAACTTTAACCGGGAAAAGGTGTAGATAAACTAAGATTAACTGGTATAAATACACATTTGCTAGAGATAATTGGTTTTATTGTAAAATGTTTTCAGGCTGCAACTACCAGAGAAATTGATAATTTGCTGCGAAAGTTAAAACCTTCTTCGACTTTATAGCCAGCTAGACTGCAAACTATCTCCCGTCATACTATTTAAGCAATTTTAACACGCTGGTGGACGGACAGCATTTGTTTTGCTAAATTGACGATCGAAGCAAAGTATAAAATGGTGTTTAAAGTAACGAAGTATGACAGCGTTGGTTGATCGTATGATATAATCTTCTTCCATAATACCATTACATAAATAACTTAGTTTAATTGATTTGGATGGAATATTTTTAATAGACTTGCGTCTTCGTTTCTTTCAAACGCAGATGTTGTCATTATACGTCGAGAATCGTCTCATAGAGAATATACTAGTCTGTTCATCTGAAGAATGTGCACAAGGGTATTTTGTGAGCTCCACAAAATTGGTAAAAACATTTTATGGCTAAATATACCTTCATTTTGAGGTGAACGTATTATCTAAAACTGCGCGCCAAAATAATACTTCCTCTGGGCGGAAATAAACGCAACAAAGACCTTCAAAATTTAATTTAATATTGTGTTTTAGATCAATCTGACTGGACCAATCGATTGGCCTGGACTTTCTCTATATTTCGATACCCTTATTGATTTTTTTGAAAAGAAATGGTTGTACTACCACGTCCCAAAGTTCACAGGTCAGAATTTTTGAGGACTCAAATTCCGCCCAGCAAAGATGAAGCCGCCTGGAGATGTAGAACCACTGCCATGCGAAAGTTTGACGACAGAACGCCGAAAAAATATTGTGAAGCTTCTGAAGCGCCCTACAAACGATGATATGTGAAGAGGGGAGCTGGCTGAACAAACGGACAAGGTTGGTCGTCACAGGTCGACAAATGCGAGAAGATGGACCAAATTCAAGGAGGCGGCATCTAAAGGGACCAAGAATGAAGTTTGCTGCAGCAGCAAGAAAAAACGCGTCTTCAGACGAAGGTAAGTTGCAGAAACGTGAAGTTGAAGTTCGTGCAAAGTATCGTCAGGTGCAGAGACACACCGCGGAGCTCGCGGGTTTCTCCGAGTACCTTGTGAGGGCCTTTGATAACAGAAGGAGAGCTTAGCCGAGCTTCCGGCCGTACCAAACCTCTGTTATTTGCAAAAAACCAGTATAAGCGATTTAGATTTTGGCCTTGGTTTTGTCAGTGATTTTACAATGGACTTCGATAGTATGAACAACATAAATCACGGTGGATCAATGAAGATATGGATATTTGGCCTTACGTCGTGCTAACAGACGAAAAATCCCCCGCCCGACAGCGGAGAAGCAAGCGGTTTCATACGGATATTTAAATTTGAAGGTCTTTGCTGCGTTTACTTCCGCCCAGACGTAGTAATTCGAAGCAAACAAACACCGCAGTATTCGCGCCAACCATTGTAGTATAGATCAGTACCGTGTTGATCGACCCACCAAGTAGGGCAAGTGCGGTAGAATATGAGCGAGGGAGAGCGGCCATGCGATATAAAATAACGTCTAAAGTCGGTTAACAAAGATATCGACTGGTTTTTCAAAGCGGGACTCGTAGTGTGTGCGTGATGGCTGCTGATTTTTGTTATGGTTTATTGCACTTTAAGGCTAAGTAAATTATCCGGCAAAGGTAGATCTCATTTACTCTTACTGCTTCGCACTTTGATCCCCCTAATAATTGGTCTAACTTTCTCATTACGAAGTCGGAGCAACGAAAAAATACGCAAGGGAGCTCCATTAATTTGATTCCAACGCCTAAGTCCCCAGACATACGCTCCACTGGCCGAAGTTTCGTGACAGCTCTGCTGGGTGCCGTCGCGCTGGCGTCGAGTACTAAATATTGACGTTGCGTGTCCGTCACCACAAGACTTCACTCTAACGATTTCCGATCTCACTGCGTCGCATCAGTGCTCCAAAACGGGCGACAAAAAGGATACCAATGGACAACATTTTTGAAGTGAACGTTAAGGTTGAGACGCTCGTATTGGCGCTCTGAAGCTCAAGCGTCGAGAAAGTGTAGGTTTATCTTATTTTTCCTTTTTGGGGTCTCCCACTTGTAGATCGTCGATAGTGACTGCTGGGGGGCAGGGGGTTACCTCAGGTAGTACCGCCATCTGATCCTCCATGCCTTCAACATATAGCTCGCCCCCTTCATGAATGCAGACTTGGTCGGCTTCGGCTGCTTCGGGATCTTGATCGGCCGGCTGGGCCGATCCGCCTTCACTTCGGTCGTCAAACCAACTGTCATCGGGGTTGACCGCATATGCAACTCTGCTTGGTCCTTTCTCCCGACCCTGTCGTTCGTCCGTCTTCCTCTGAGTGGGCAAAACCAGTTCCGCGATCGGGGCATAGCCTCGGCCAATACGTTCAGCCGGATCCGGCGACGGCCGGCTCCGCGTCAATATTTTAGAAGGGGTCCGGTACTCGGGTTTAGCCACCATCGGCGTCTGGTCCTCTTCTAATTCTTCCTCTTCGCTGACCAGATCGGTGGTTGCCTGAAAAGCCAGGTTTTGCCACTCGATATAGCGTCTTGAGCCAATAGTGACATAGCCCGGCCGGCGGGGCACCTTGTCCTCGGCCAGCCACATTCCAATAATCACATCTTCATGCAAGGTGAGGGGCTTTTCAGAGATGTTGGTCACGCTTATAGAGTTGAGATGACCACCTCCTTTAACAAACGAGGGTACCCAGCACTCGCCCCTTGTCAGCCATAACTTACTCCGCCGGTCGTGTGGTCGTAACATTACTTCCACCGCTTTTCCAACTGGCACCGTTACAAACTGACCTAGCTTGAGGAACTGGACATGGGCGCCATATAAGGGCCGCCGGCCGGCCAGCTGGATCTGTACCTCGTCTGGCAACGTCAATGTTCCATGCGATAAGTCCAGCCGTATGCCGGCCGGGACCATAAAGTCCATCCCCAAAATTGCATCCTGCCCGGCCAGCTTGCCTACCCAGGCAGTAAAGTAATATACCAAAGACCCAGCTAACGTAATCTTGACTCTTGCCCTTCCTTGGGTCATGTATGAACTCTCTCCAATGCCGATACATTCCTGCCGCTTCGTCTCGTCTATCTCACACCCCACCTTACGAGCAAAGGTGGTGTCCACGATAGACACTTCCGCGCCAGAGTCGAACAGCATGGTAGCCTTCTGGTTATTGATTTTTCCATCCGCCTTGGCCTGCTTGAACCATTTATCCGGCGAATGATATTTCCAATAACCTCGCGACTCGCCAGGTAACAGGTTCAATTCCATACGCACTTCAGACCGGGAATACTCATCCGTCCGTATACTGCTCACCAGGTAGGGGTCAGCCGTGCTGCCCGGGGACCGGATGACGTAATCGTCAAACTTACATGTATTGTCGGTTACGCTTTGCTTTGCTTCTTGATTATCCTCCTTACCGACATATGCATAGATACTAACACTAGACCGCTCGGCTCGAACCAGATTCCAACCTGGCGAGCGATCTAGTTTAACATCTTTTCCACTCCGGGCGGCAGCATTCCAGCATGCTTGGTCGGGACGTACCACTTCTTCATCTGGTTGTAGAATTCTTCAATTGGGCACAGTCCCGCCTCATGCACCTCCCCGCAAGTCTTACACGTGAACAGGCAGTGTTCCGCCGGGTGTCCCTTCCTCTCGCACTTCTTGCACGTCAGCCACTTCCAACAGCTCCGGTCGTCATGCTTGATGGACCCACAGTGGGTGCACTTGCGCCTGGGGTAATCCTGGTCAGTTCGAGCCGGAAAACCCTTCGGCTGACTGGACCCGGCTGGCAGCCTGGACGGCTGACTGGCTTCTGCCGAGAAAAGGTACCGATACTGTTCCTCCTCAGACTCGCCCCCAGATCGCTGATACTCCTCTTCCGAGCTGGTCGCGTCTGACTCTCGGGCGACCATGCGGACGGCTCGGGCCGTCCTGGTAGATGGCGGCCGGCCTCCTTGATCCGCGTTAAATCGGGACTTGAAACGGCCGGTTCCAACTGCCGCCTTGGGGCCTCGCTTCTTCGCTCTTAGGTAGGTGCGCAACGTCAATTCCAGCTCCGTCGTATTCTTCAACCGCAGTAACGCCAGCTGGTCTGCCAGCTCCCGATCGTCCAACGTGCTGATGAAATGTTCCACATGTTCACGGGCGGCTTCCGACCGGCTGGCATCTTCTTTGACGGGGATATCCGCTCTCATGCCAGCGACATTTAAACGATGGAGATACTCCAGGGGGGTCTCATCCGCTCGCTTCTTGGTGTGGAAGTATTGTCGCGCCGCTGATGTTCCAGATCCGCAGTATTGTTCCTCGAACGCACCGGCCAATCCCCTCCAGTTTCCTCGGATTTCCCGGCTGAGCTGTTGGATCCAGTTTTTCGCTGGACCTTTCATCAAATCCCCGAAGATCAGGCATTTCTCATAGTCCGACGTCCGGTCTCTGAGAAATGCCGACTTCGTCTTGCTCAGCCATCCTCGGGCCTGGTCCTCGTCCGTGTCGCGTCCGGTGAAGTCCTTCAGCTCGGACGTGGCCGACATTCGCACCCTCGTGATCGCTCCCGAATCCGCGTCAAACGCTTGGGCCGAGGCCATATGGGCTCGGCGGGCCATCCCCAGATCCAAGTCATCCGGATCGTAATGGTACTTGGCCGACTTGACGGATTCCATATCCACGTCGCTGAGAGACAGCTTCCTGTTCGTTGGCCGACGTCCGGTCCGGCGACCTGTCTGGCGGCTCGGCGGGGCGGCATGGGGTTCACTCTGCTTGGACTGCACCGACTCCATGTCTTCGTCACTCGGCTCCCTCGCATAGTACTGGACTGGTCCGGGGGCCTGCGTTCCACGACGAGCTGGCTGGTCCGGTGACTTCGGACTGCCGCGGCTGGCGCTCAGCCGACGTTGCTCTTCCAAATATCGCTCCATCATCGCCGAGAACATGTTTTGCAGGTGATCCGGCACCTGAGGAGCGACTTGAGGGGCGACTTGAGGGGCGGCTTGAGGGGCGGCCGGGCTGCCAGATTGACATTCCTTCTTAATCCGCCCATCCGCGTCTTCGTCTTCCTCCTTCGGTTCTGGATCCGCCGTCGCTGTCCGCCAGGCCTGTACGCTGTACTGGCCGGCGTTCTTCCGCTCGGGCGTACCCGGATCCTCACGTCCTCCAAGCCTCATGGCCGTCGCCACACGCGCTGCTCCCCTTGGGCCAAGCGTCATGCGGGTGATACCCACCGATGAATCAGATGAGTCCGCTTCCGAAGGGGCAGACTCGTACTGCGAAGAGCCTGAGTGTATCCCGGCCGGTCTGCTTGTTGCCGGCGGCGTGGACGGCGCCACTCCAGTCGTAGCTGTCATCTTCTTCGACGGCGGCGAGCAACCCACTAGCGGTACCAAGTGGTCGTGCAGTGCGCTGGACGCCTCCTTCAACTTGTCCATCTTCAGATCAAACAACTCGTTCGGATCAAACACGCCGGTGTTAATGCCGGCTTGTTTGAGTTGATCGAATAGTCCTCTAATAAGGGACACGTGGCCGTCTGAGAGAGTTGGGGGAGAGACGGGACCTTTCAATCCGCCTATGATCTTCGGCCGTGTTATTTTCAGCACCTTATCCGTCCGCAAGAACTGCCCCAACTCGTGAAGATGGAAAGCACGCTCCAAGTCTATATCCGTCGATAGGCCGTCCTGCTTCTCTTCTTCCTCTTCGAAACGCGGTTTATCTTTGTGGGTCGGATAATCCAATTCCTGCCAATCCGGTCTCTTTAGGGGTAGGGGGGCCAGATCGCGACTTGGTCCCGATCCGGCCGGCTTCCCACTCCGGTCGTATCCGACTTCCGCTTTTTCTTCCTTAATTTTTTCTTTTATATCCATAATATGCATTTGTTCGTTAGGATCATGGTCGGAACCATGATCCTTCCTCGGACTATGGCGACTTGCACCATAGTCCGATCCGGCTCCATCCGTGTAGCGGCCGGCACTGCAGTAAGTAGTACCGTAATCCGCCCCCGGCGGAGCCTCTAGGGGAGTAACTTCTTCTTTAATGTCAACCTCGAACTCCCCCAATCCGAGGCGACCATCGCATCCTTCCATCTTCAGCAGCATTGGGGGCGATATGCCTTCCCCCAATGCACCCGACACAACATCGTCAACAAATTTGACAGGTTTAGGTCTTTCGCCCGCTAGGGACTCGCGGTGATATCCAGGGTCACCAAGAGATCCGGGCACGCGCACCATTGTGGTGTAGTCGCTCTCAGAAAATCTTCCTGAGACGCGAACACCCACGGGGGTCCCAGACGACTGACTATCGGAGGGGGTACTCCGTCCATCCGAGTCATGATCCGATCCGGCATCCGGCCGGCTAGATCGGTCACTTCCATCCGCTTGATCGTGACTGCTCGGATGTTGCATGTTGAAAGCTCACCTTGTGTACCCGTCAGTACTGGGTGGTTAGCTCTCCTGGTGGACCCTAGGGCGAAAAGTGTAAATCCGTCCAATAGGGAGATGAGGGTTAGGACTAGGGGTAGCTCCTGGGCGGAAATCGTCACCGGGGAGCTCGTCTGGCAATACACTTGAACTTTGTATAGTGCCGGCTGGGCCGAGAATAGTCGATCGGCCAGCTAAACCAATAAGACACTTGAAGTTTGTATAGTGCCGGCTGGACCGAGAATAATCAATCGGCCAGCTAAACCAATAACAATGAAGGGTGAATCCAAATGTGTATGTGAGGCAGATACAACTCCACACTCTTCCACAGAAGGCCAAAATGTCACCACTTCCCAATACTTAATACCGTGTTCAAAACACGGGCGACTTGAGGTGAGTATACGAAGTCGCCGCGACTCCCGGTCAGGGGACTTCCGGTGGGTTAACTTAACCTTCCCCGGGCAAACCAATAACAGCAAGAGGGGACCTTGTTAGCCCTCTGCCGTGAACCAATAAAAGCGACTTGTGTCTAAGAAAGCGAAACGTATACTGATTTATCCTATATCCAATACTCCCTTTGTGTAACCTACCCCAAATAACACGGCTGACCAGTCATGTACCTTACCCAACGTAACCCGGCTAACTCCGACTTTGTGTACCCGCCTGGCCGGTACAGCAACCCCAGATGGTACCAACCCGGCCGGTACACCGAACCCATCTGGTACCAGTCCGAATGGTACATTGTACCCGGCCGGCTCGGCCGGATAGCCACCCATCCGCGCTCCTCGGCCGCTGGCGCTAGCAATTCCTTGGCGGCTTCTCATCCGATCCGGGTGCCTCCTTCATCCACTAGAACAATCATCTTCCTTCAGGCTCCCTTCACTCATTCCTTACAAACAATCCGCCGCCTCGGCCGTCCGCCATCCGCGCCTCGGCCGTCCGCCTTCCGCGCCTCGGCCGTCCAACATCGGCGGCCTTGCCGTCCGCTTAGCCCGCCTGTTCGACTATCCACGCCCCTTGTCATGTCCACCAGCCTGATTTCCAGCCTGGCGCCGCCCGGCCGCTTGTAGACTTCCTCGGCGGCGACTATCCGGTGCCCGCGCCCTTGGTCCGTATTTCCGCCAATCAGAATGCGCCCTTTGGAAAGTACTTTGCATTATTTCATAAATCGCTTCACCACAACAGCTGGTACAGCGGCAGGAGGAAGGGGAGGGAGTTGTACGGTCTCAAGCGCCTCAATTCTTTCATTCTCAAATTGAGCAGCTTCTAACGACCGGGCAGTCAGGTACAGAAAATATTTTGCATTTCCTCATCGACACTGTTACGTACCTGCCAGCAGGCAATCAAGAGGAGCTGCTACAGGTTAATATGCAGGATCCGCGGATCAGGAAGTTCTTTGCAGAAACCTACGAAGTCAGAGAGGAAGTGTTAGCGAAGTGGCATCAGATAACACAAGAGACATACGCAATGGAGAACTTTCCACTACGTAGCATCACGACAGGACGTCCGGACCAACCGGATGAAATAATGCAGTTGGAAGCAGCCGAACCCAGCCCAGAGCCGCCAATTCCAGATGCAGAGGTGTTGCGTTTACGAAAAAAACGAGCGGTTGCTGAAACCTACAGCCAGGGTCAAGAAGCCTCACCGAAACAAGCCGAACCAGTGAGGAGAGAGCTGTTTGATGAGTTACATTCGACATCTCCTGAGACACAGGAGCGAGGTAAAGCGGAACCAGAGTGGGCACGCGTCTGGAACACAATGGAAGTGGTATGGAATCATCATCAAGGGACCACATTCCCCCATGTCGAAGCAGAAGAGAGGGTTTGGAGATTATCAGCTGCGAAAGAAGGATTAGCCATTATCCAATTATTGGAGTGTTTCAGCCATCCCCACAGAATCATCGAAGGTATGAGTAGTGAAGTCATGCATATACTGACGCGTAAATGGTGGACAGAATGTTGGGATACCCTTAGCGCAAATCTCCAAGGTTACGAGTATTCACAGGAGTTCAACGCAAGAATACAGGACTGGAACAAAAGAGTTAAGGCAGTAACGAATGTGCAGCAACAAGAAGCGATCAGACACAGCCGAGACGATTGGAACTTTATTAGGGCCAACAAATATGCAGGTAAGTATTTGTGGAACTTATGTGCACCACATAACAAAAAAGATCTTCGCATACATGGCAATGTGTGCGAACACATACCACACACAAATTGCGGCGGCACTAGGAGAAGAGGCAATGCCAAACGAAGACATCACTTCGAAGCTGGACAGACTTGAGCGTGCACAGAAGTCTATCCCGAGAATAATGGCTTTTACGAAGAGGCTAGAGGAAGAAGACGCGTCAGTTTGGCAGGACATAGCAGCTTACTCCGCAACGACACTAACATATGTGGCACAGACAATAGGAAAGCAACAGCAGGGGGAGGACGCAGGGGGAATGTCGTGTTCGGATCCCCTGATCTTCTACTAAGGGCAACGAGAAGATGGAAGCATATCACCAAGAAGTGCAGAGGCTAGTTAACGCAATGGATGCGTATAGCCGGCAAACGACCACGGATAACGCAATCAATAGAGCAGATGCGGAAAAGAAGAAACCGGCATCAACAGCCGCGAACACAATAAGTATTACGACGCAGAATGTTCGGGGATTTAAGGCTCAATCGCGGCACGAGTGGCTGCAAGCATGGAGAAACAAGTCGGTAGCAAGGAGGGCAGATTGCACACTCATCCAGGAAACACACATTACGACAGCGGAAGAGGCGGAGGAGGTGAACCGTTTATGGGAGCGCATGTGGAACTACAATTGCCAAGATGGGAGGTTGGCGTATTGGAGTATCTCAGCGACCAAGGCTGGTGAAGTGGGGATCCTGTTAACGCCTGAGCATGGGAAGAGAGCGCGTCCCTGGAATTCAAGCAAGTGGAATGAGCGAGTGATAGCAGTGGAGCTGGAACACTGGAAGATTATCAACATTTATGCACCTGCGGATACTAATACTAACCGTTCTCAGTTTTATCGAGGTTTAGGTCTATGGTGCGTGGCAGCAGGGGACGACGTCATATTAGCTGGCGACTTCAATTGTGTAGAAGCGCCCCAATTAGACCGCTTAGCACCCGGCAAGGAAGTCAAGACTGAATGCAAAGAACTTTTACGATTAATTGCGTCACACGGATGGTATGACGCGGCGTTAGCCCAGAGTTCCGCCTGGGATGTGGATAGGTTAACGGAAAGTTTGGAGTTCACCTTCTGGCGAGGAGAAGCAGCTAGTAGGCTAGTAGAATATACATTCCTATTCAAAGGTATGATTGGGTGGATCGCTTGGACACTTGTACGCCGGCAGTGGCCTCGGATCACGAGGAGGTATCGGTAGTACTCCGAGAACCTCAGAGAAGGCAACCAGAGAAGACCCGCCAAAAGTTCCGGTTACAGTATCCAGTTGCGGGAGCCAATCGTAGAAGGGTAGTTGAGGAGGTAACGGAGGAAGTCCGAAATAGACGGGGAGATACAATACCGACACAAGTGGAATGGGACAAACAAGTGCAGCTATGGACAGCAGCAGTAATGGGAGTGCGGAAACGTGTGCGCCAGAGACGAAAAAGGAAGGCGATACAACTTTCGCAGTCTCTATTTGGAATGGGTACCTCGAGAACCCAAATAGTGGGCATAGCAGCAAACGAGGCATTGATGGAGAACAAGGGGCGTCAAGGTCGCAAATTACGACGAAGTATGGATTCCATGAGATGGCTATTTAGGCGGACAGCTGTATGGGAGAGCAACCAACACGTCACAGCAATCAAGGTGCCTGGAACACTAGTGCACGGGATGGCTGAGATGAGCATCCCAGACAAATTTGCGTTGACATGGAAGGAAGTACTCAGTTGCAGGCATAGTCAAGTGGAACTAGATACGATGGAAAAATGTCTGGACAGATTTGTCACGTTTCCGAGCGACAGAAAGGTGACGGTAAGTGAGAACGAAGCACTAATGGAACCGATCGGTGAAGAAGACATCAAGCAGGCTATAAGGACTTTAGAGAGGAGAAAAGCGGGAGAACCAGATGGGCTAAACAACGACTTCTATAAAGACTTTGCAGAAGAGGTGATAAGTGACTTATGTATGGTAAGTAATACAATCCTTCACGGAGAGGATCCACCACAGACGTTTTTAGAGGCGGTTATAATACTACTTCGAAAAAAAAGGTGATTCAGATAACGCGATGGACTACAGACCGATATCCTTACTGCAATCAAGTTACAAGATTTTCGCCAAGGTGCTGGCAGCGAGACTACAAAGATTTCTAGGGAGGCTAATTGGTGATACACAGCAAGGGTTTGTGCATGGCCGGCGAATGGATAGAGCTGTCGTGCTGATGCTGGATATGCTAGAACATTATAGTCACGGTCCAAGATCGAAGAGAGCTGAAAATAGTGGAGGAGTTTTGATGATAGACTTTGCCAAGGCATATGACACTATTGATCGGGATTTTCTCATGATGGTGCTAAAGAAGTTTGGTTTTTCACACCGCTTTATCGACGTCATGAACAAAATACACAAAGGAACGTCGGCTCGATTTCTAGTTAATGGAGAACTTTCAGAAGCGATACCAGTAGTATCGGGCATCCGGCAAGGATGTCCTCTAGCGCCGTTGTTATTCATTCTAGCGGTGGAGCCGTTGGGACTAGCTATCACGCAAGATACGGAACTAGAAGGCATTACGATTGGCAACTCTACATTGAAGTGGGAACAAAGGTTCTCAGCATTCGTTGACGATTCAACGATTTTTTTTCGAGAAGGGAAGCATATGAAGAGAGCACTAGACATTGTAGAAATGTTCGGACATATGTCTGGTTTAAGGATGCAGCCGGCGAAGAGCCAAGTCATATTGATGGAAACGGAAGTGTACCCAGCAGAATGGTACACGGTACCGGTATTGCAACCTGGAGCATCGGTAAGATACCTCGGATATCAAATAGGGAATTCTTCACTCAAGGAAAAAAACTGGGCGGGACGAATCAGAGCGGTACAACGTCGACTCCTCACAGCTACGAAATGTGGCACGTCAGTAGATGAAAGGGTGACACTCTTCAACGCGATCGCGATTCCTGCTATCCTCTTCACGGCGAAAGCGTACTTACCATCGGAAGAAACTCTCCGGGAACTGGTAGCATTACAAAAGAGGTTCATTTGGAGTAAAACGACGGACACAGAGAGAGGGCGTCACAAAATCTCACCACTGTTACTATTTACTCCCAAGAAAGCCGGGGGACTGGGCCTCATCTCCATACCAGCAGCATTACATACATTGGTGGTGAAGGAAGCTACGATGTGGATGTTGGAGCCAATCGATCGATACAACACGGCCTGGAGAAACTGGACGCAGCTGTATACATGTAGAAAGTCTAACTTATGGTTTTCTTATTATGATACAGGCCAGCAGGAGCGCAGCATGAAAAGAGGGAGTGCTGCAGTGATGATTAGCGGATCAATATCGGACACGTTGGGACCTTCAGCAGAAGAGAGACAAGATCTGATAAAGTATGTCTCGGCACATCTGCCTAAACTACGGGATAAGTGTGCAACACAAACACTGGAACCGGCGATCGGAGTGCACACCAATGATGAGGTTTATGTCACAGCAGACTTAAGCAAGATACCTTGGATGTGGACACTTAGTACGATTTTGGGGAACGTACACATGGTTAGGGAATCCATGGATACGGGATATGGCGGCGTGTTTTATGTCGTGGAAGAAGTTTGATCGATGTATCCAAGATACGATTGGTGAAATGGGCATCAAGAAGGTGTCAGACAAAACGTTTACGTGGACAGCGAAGTTCAAGTCGAAGAAAGGACATACAAGGGCGAAGGTAGGACGCTGGCTCCTGACAATAATCCTCTGCTCTCCACGTGTGGAGATTGGACAATGCTTGGGAGATCCAGGACCGCTTCGCTTACTATGGACACCTAAGCAATGGCTCTCGATGGAATGGAAGGTAGAAGGAGAGCGGATGATAAGTGGAGTAGATGACAAGACTGGTAATCACTGCAGGTTACGGCAAAGGCAAGATGGGTTGTACTGGGATTGCGTGAAGCTGGTGTTACAGGATCAGAAGCCAGGTTTGTCGAAGGAGAATGAGTGGCCGCATGGATTAGTCTTTGAAGCACACCCGGCCATTCATGGAATCGCATGGGAAACGAATAACGACGTGCGTCCTAGCTCCATCAAACATTGGTTGCGGCGGACCTTTCGTGGACTGTATCACAAAATTTTGCCAAGCCATTACACAGAGTCGAAGCGCGATGGCAAGATAAAAGGGAGCGGGACACTTGGAATGGCTTTGTTCAAGATCAGACAACAAGAGATGTCTGGAAGCATGACCACATGCTGTCGGACTATCAACGATGGAGTCTTTATCGCATGGCTACGTTCAGCTTAATTGTTTTCTATGATGGTTATACATCACAAGGCCGGCGCAATGGATCGATCCTTTCTCAGCACCTGGGAAAGGGGTCACACATATTGTGTGGGGGTGTACGCGTGCCACAAAATTATGGGCACGCGTTTAAGGTTTTTGGAACGGAATGGTGGGCCGATGCAACGGATTTGGATCCTTACAAGTGGTATTTTGTCACCAGACAGGCACCACCGATTTCACGGACAATTATGCAGAGGCTAACGACCAGATGTGGTAGCCAAGCCCAAGCGTGCAGCAAGGAAATGGCCAGATTGTGGTGGGCGATGTGTTCGATAGGAACGACTTGGCTATGGCAACTACGTAATGAAGAAATTTTGCAAGGAATACGAAGGACAGAGCATGAGCATATCGGTTATCTTTGGAAGAAAACCTTGGAGCAAGTGCAAGCGGTAATAGCGTTCGAAAAGAAATATGCAAGTACGAGGTTACGTGGGATACGTTTACAGATATGTCTCGAAAGCATCCAAGGTGAGATGCAAAATCGACCGAATGATCGTCGGAATTTTTTAGTCTCGTTTCATCGAGATGAGTATCGATCAGAGAAGGTTTACACAGAGTACTTAGGAATTTTATTGTAGCTAATAGTTAATTTTTACTAAATAGACAACGTTTTACAACAATCTATCGCAAAAAATGAGAGAGTGTAGCTACAATCGAAAAGGGAAGTAAGCTATGAAATATCAGATTCTTCGCCATAATATATTCAATACAATACGATCTTCGATTTCAAAAGGCGTGTGTGTATAGAAAACGCGCAGTATTATCCATTCTACATTCATTGCCGTGACAGGATGGGACGCGCCTCCTCAGTTCTTCTGGTAGTATTTCTTGCTGTAACAATCGTAGACATATCTTCTGATGCGGTGCCTCTTCCGCCACGTACCGCTGTCACTGCCCGCGCACAAGAACCTGAAGACATTAACGACTTTGAAAAGCGTGAAGTCGAGAATTGTGTACCATATAACATTCGCTCGTTCATCCTAGGGAATCGCGCTGTCGTGGAATGGGCTACGCGACGTACGTATATCCGTAAGGTGAAACTACACAAGCTCCATGATAGCAGCCCTACGCTCGCCCACCGTTGCGCTCGTCACGATGTTGCCGTGAAGGTGGACGTTCGCTTCCGTCGATTTGGTTGACAAGATTCGTTGCTTGTCACGGGGGATAAATAAGGAGCCTTTGCCAAGACAAAAGCTATCACATACACAGCAAGGGAGCCACTTTACGACGCTTACAGCGTTTATCAACTTTGAGAAAGGAGAAGAAATGCACCATACGAGTTTTTTGTCGGTTCAGTATTCCACGGCTGGTCCGTAGTGCATCGATTGGGTGTTAATGTACCGTTTAGAGGAGATGAAGCAGAGCGATGTCGGCCAAAGCACGTTCACACAGCTTATGGTCTAAAGCCCGGAAGCTTGGCTGTTCAGTGGATGACGAAAGAATTCTGTGGAGAAGGCAAAGCACAACTACAATTGGCAGAAGGATATCATGCTCGTATTGAAGTGGAAGGGCCGAACGCCACTCCTGTAATGGCGTGGGCCAACTCGACACTATTCGAAGACGATGGTAAAAAGCAGTTGAAGCATTGGCTGCATGTCGTGAGGCTGGACGGGTTGAAGCCGGACACTCGGTATACTTACGTAGTAGGCAATGCACACTACCAGTCGTGGTCGATTCCCTACGTTACTAAAACTGCACCTGCTCCCCTTCTTTCAGGTGAAAAGTTCAAGCCGATGAGGTTTCTTGTTACCGGAGATATAGGTTACGAGAATGCAGCAACGTTGCCAATGATGCAATCTGAAGTAGCGGAAGGAGTCGTGGATGGTGTGGTATCTGTTGGAGACTATGCTTACGACCTGAATATGATGGATGGACACGTTGGAGATATCTTTATGCAGGAAATCGAACCGATTTCTGCAAGCGTTCCCTTTATGGTATGTCCTGGTAACCACGAGGCCCACAACACGTTTAGCCACTATTCGCAGCGCTTTCGGCTTATGCCAAGCAACGAGAATATAGGTGTGCAAACGGTGCACACCGGTGGACGCTCGAAGGATGCAAAACCTGAGGAGGTACCTAACAATTGGTTCTACTCATTTGATGTGGGACTAGTGCATTTTACCATCATCTCGACAGAAATCTACTTCAAGAAAATCCTTGATTTGGATGGAGACTTGATCACACGACAAGAAGCGTGGTTAGAGCAAGATCTGGCCAAGGCCAATGCAAACCGAGAGCAGACTCCATGGCTTGTCGTTATTGGACATCGCCCTATGTACTGCACGTCTGACAATACCAATTGCGGCAAGAAGGCTGCAATGCTGCGGGACAAATTTGAGGATAAGTTTTATAAGCATGGTGTTGATCTGTACCTTTGTGGTCACCAGCACAACTATGAGCGAGCTTTTGATGTATACAAGTCCCAGACCTGGAAACGTACTCACAACATGCGCGCTACAACGCACATCTTGTCGGGCGCATCGGGTCAGTACTTGACATCAAATATGCGCAAGTCCTTTGAAAGACCAAAGGAGACCTGGGACGCCTTCCGCAACTCCATCTTTGGTTATTCTCGTATGGAGATTATGAATGCCACACATTTGCACTGGCAACAGGTGGTAGCCGACCCAGAAAACCCAGCAGCTCGTGGGCTCTACGGTCAAGTTGTCGATGACGTATGGCTCGTACAGGAGCAACACGGCAGCTTCGAAGACCACTATAGAATGAATGGATGATATTTTGTAGTAATACATACAACAACTTGCATAATTAAAAACCGTCGAGTCTGAACTACTCATGCACGTGAGCAGGGTCACACAACCAAATGTACCATTAGAGAAACAGGACGTAACCTATATTCAGGATTACGATCGGCCAGCAGTTTGCCAAACGAATCTGCCGTATTCAAGGTAGCTATACAAGCATTGTCAATGATGTCAGTATGTCCCAGGATTAGCCACTGCAGCAAAAAAGCACCACCAACGCAGTAGTACGCATACATTTACCAAATTGTCGAAGTCCCAATTCAAACAGTATTGGTCAACTCGAGGAAAAACAGAAAACGGTCCATCTAGCGCCATGCGTGCAACGGTTTATACTACTGCCAACTTGACGATTTCTGGAAATCGACGAATCCGAGGAGACTAATCCTTTCTTCCACAACTAGAAGCACTGGGGGAGAGCAAACAACTCACGAGCGAAATGCTGCTCGACAGAGGCGAGTCAATTCTATAGCCTCCATTTCTGCTGAAAAGTTTTGTGAAAGGCAACTTGAAATAATACACTCGCGTTTTTACTACGCGTTGCCTTTAATTTCTTCTTTTTTGTGCAATTTCTTGTACTTTATCCTAAATTATACAATTAATTGTGCGACCTAAACAAACGTTAACCAGTCAAGTCAGTCAATTGGTACGTCATGCGCTTCCACGACGTCAAGCCACCACTATGTGCAGAGATTTTAGCTGAAATTGATACACTTGGCTTTGATCACATGACGCCTGTGCAAGCATCGACATTACCTTTGTTTCTATCGAATAAAGACGTGTGTGTCGACGCGTGTACAGGTAGTGGCAAGACATTAGCCTTCGTGCTGCCGATTGTGCAATTGCTGAAGACGAAACTCGATGACGGCAGTATCACAGCACCTCGTCATTCCAATGTCACTAAGATCGTGTCTATGATTATTTCACCTACGCGCGAATTAGCGCGGCAGATCTACGAGTGCGCTGAAAAGTTCTTTTCTAGTGCTTTGCCCAAGGTGCAGCTCTTGTTATTTATGGGCGGCACGAGTATAGACGAAGATTTGTCGAAAATTCAAGGAGCTATAAGCAAGTGTTCAGTGGTAATTGGCACGCCAGGAAGAACAGAGGACTTGCTGAACCGCTGCGTTGGATCTAGTATTGAAACGCGCGAATTTGAGATCCTGATTCTAGACGAAGCTGATACATTATTGGACATGGGTTTTGAAGTGAGTCTTACCAAGATTCTGGAGCGTTTACCGAAGCAAAGACGTACTGGATTATTCTCGGCCACGCAGACCCAAGAAGTGAAGGCGCTTGCACGTGCAGGATTGCGAAATCCAGCGACGATTTCCGTACAAGTGTCCAACAAGAAGCAGGTGACGCCAGCAACGCTGCAAAATTATTTCTGTTTGGTTGGTCACGATCAAAGATTGTCGGCGCTACACCACTTTGTGCAGCTAAAGAAGGGAGAAAAGATCATTGTCTTCTTCTCGACGTGTGGGTCAGTGGATTTTTTTGGACGCGTGCTGGGTGAGCTGTTCAAGAGCGTAAACGACTTTTCAGTTGTGCCACTACACGGTAAGATGCCACAGAAGAAGCGAACAAAGAATTATAACCACTTTTCGACTTTAAAGGCTGGCCTTTTGGTGTGCACTGATGTCGTTGCGCGGGGCATTGATTTGCCCGACGTGGACTGGATTGTGCAATATGATCCTCCGCAAGATCCAAACTTTTTCGTGCATCGTGTGGGACGAACACCCGAGCTGGACGTTCTGGTTGCGCTCTTTCCTTTCTATCTACAAACGAAGATGCGTACGTGGAACTTTCTAAAGATTTGTAAGGTTCATGCGAAGAGATGAAGCTTCCCCTGGACATAATGGAGGACGTGTTGCCCAAAAGTGAAAACGCTCATTCTGAAGATCGTGATCTGCTTGAAAAAGGTACAAAAGCGTTCATAGCGTTTGTGCGATCATACAAAGAGCACCAGTGCCAGTTCATATTCCGATTTAAGGAACTTGATTTGGGAGCTGTAGCACGTGGATTTTGTCTCCTGCAACTTCCTAAGATCAATGAACTGCGTAAGGTGCGCATTGATTTCGAAAAAGCTGACGTCAAGACTGCTGACATTAAGTTTAAGGACAAGGCACGGGAAAAGGAGCGGCAAAAGAAACTGATTGCTATTGCAAAGGAGAATGATGCACGTGACAAGAAAAAAACCGAAATGGGCGAAAAAAAACGGAAACGGATACTAATGGAAGAAAACCAAAAGCAGCCACGTCGTCGAGAGAAAAAGAAAGGTTTGCATCAGCAGATTGTGGAGGAATGGGACGAGTTAGCTGAAGAAGAGAAGCTGTACAAGAAGTTAAAAAAGGGCAAGATTACTGAGGAGGAATACGAAAAGTCGTTGCTAGGCAAAGCACCTGATTCTGACGATGGATCTGATGATGACGAAAATGGTGGCAAAAAGAAGAAAACTGCGCAAGAGAAAATTAAGGAGCGATTCAAAAAGAAGGAACCGATTGTCAAGAAGACAGCAGAGCAGAAGCGGGAGGCAGCCA
Source organism: Sclerospora graminicola (assembly GCA_001887855.2). Classification (NCBI taxonomy): domain Eukaryota; phylum Oomycota; class Peronosporomycetes; order Peronosporales; family Peronosporaceae; genus Sclerospora; species Sclerospora graminicola. The sequence goes on along the minus strand of MIQA02017921.1, from coordinate 1,951 downwards.
AGCGTGAAGAACGCATTCGGAAGCGGAAAAAAGCTCAACACCTTCAACGTGCACGACAAAGAGCACAATACCGTGCCCGGCGCTAGTCACAATTATTTAGGAAGGATGATGAATGATACTGATCCTGCAATGTCAAGCTCAGTAGCCACCAAAAAATATGGCTTCAATGCATGAGCTGGAGACGTATGAAATTGTACTTTGTGGGGAAGCTTCCTTACCAAACTACCCTAATCTTGACTCCTTAGGAGTAAACCGCTTTAGAGACTTTGACTACCGGTACCGCAACCTTAACCTTTTATAAAACGCAAACCATACAAAATTACATAGCAATTATTTATGGCGGACAAGCTCACCAAGCGCCTAGACGGCTTCGACCAGGCCACAGTCTGGCACGAGTTCACTCCGCTGGCCCTGAAGCACAATGCTATCAACTTGGGACAGGGCTTCCCAGATTGGCGCTGTGAGGACTTTGTCAAGCAAGCGGCCAAAGATGCGTTGGACGCCGATTTTAATCAATACGCGCGTCCTCAGGGCCACAAGAAGCTTGTGGAAGTGCTAGCCAAGAAATACTCCAAGGAATTCAAGCGCGAGATTAATTGGACAAATGAAGTTGCAGTGGGCGTTGGTGCTACCGAGACCATCTACGCCGCTCTAAATGCCTTTGTGCAGTCCGAAGACGAGGTGATTGTGTTTGAGCCTGCCTTTGACATCTACACTTCTCAGGTTCAAATGGCTGGGGGTACCTGTTGTTATGTACCGCTACATGTGCGCACTAACGACCAAGCGGGTACTAAAGAGTTTTACATTGATGAACCAACTTTGGCGCGAGCTTTTTCATCAAAGACCCGTGCGGTGCTTCTTAATAATCCGCACAACCCGACGGGTAAGGTGTTTACGGAGAACGAACTTGAACTTATTGCCAAGTATGTGCGTCTTAACCCGCGCGTAATCATCATTTCGGACGAAGTATATGAGCACATTGTGTTCGATGGTAAGAAACATGTACGGATCGCGAACATGGACGGCATGTGGGAGCGCACGCTGACGGTTTCGAGCGCTGGGAAAACCTTTTCTGTGACGGGATGGAAGGTAGGCTGGGCTATCGGTCCTAGCAATTTGATTCAGGGTATCTGTCTTGCCAATACCTGGATTCAGTTTAGCGTCGCAACACCTTTCCAGGAGGCCGTCGCGAACATGTTGGAACTCGCGGAAAAGCCTTACAAGGGATTTGAGACCTTTTATGCTTTTGTTGCAGACCAGTACAGGCAACAGCGTGACCGTCTTCTACGCGCATTGGTGGATGTGAAAATCGTCCCGATCCTGCTGAGTGGTGGTATCTTTCTTTACTCGGACATTTCGGCCGTCAAAGTACCCGAAAGCTTTATGCAGCCGAAATTGCCATAAGACTGGGCGTTCTGTCACTGGCTCACCATCACCAAGGGAGTGACTGCGATCCCGACGACTGCATTTTTCAGTCCTGAAAATAAGGCAGAAGGCAGCCAATGGGCGCGTTTTGCGTATTGTAAGACCGATGAGGCGATTAAAGAGGCCATCAGACGCCTCGCCAAAATTCATGAGTCGTATTAGCACTTTTCTATTCACACGCGCGCGGTACGCACATTATGAAGCGGATTTACGACCATAATTGAAGGCTACCCATATTAATAATGTTTAGCTTAAACATTACCTTCAATCTCTCGGAACAAGCAAACAAATGATGAGCTTTTTTCGCCATCAACATTTATTTTTGAAACTGATGTCCAAGATCACCGGAACCTGGATTACAAAGTGGTCAGGAACAGATTAGGTATCAATTCTTTTGAAATAGCTCAAGGATGGACCTACGGCTGTAATGATGTGTACAATATTCCTCTTATGGAGCGAACTTATTCGGTTCAGTACCAAGGACCACAAAGCATAACACATGCACAGTGGCAATTTTGCATGACAA